>MU223308.1:804746-826294 GCA_018584345.1 Thuja plicata
TTAATAATTAGGGGACTATAGCCATTTTAATTAAATTAATAGGCTAGGGGAATGGGTTGAAATGCAAGTGATTTCTTGATATAGGGATTTATTTAATTCCATTATAATTAAATACTATAGCCATGTTTGATTTAATTTGATCTGATTGGTCGGAAATGATTTGAATTGTATGGCTATAGTAGATAATATAAATCAGTGATAAAAAATCACCTAGGACATTAAATTGATTAAAAGAATTATGCCAAGCAGTAACAGGGTCGTTTGGACATAAATCAAGGGTATGATCACACTTAGGGAAAATAGGGTCTATAGTTGCAACATACCAAATTCAGGTGGTTACAAGGTCAAGGTAAGTTTGTGTTGCAGACAATTATTCAATTGTGTATTGTCATTGATGTTACACATGTATTTACACTTATGTAGTGATGTCACACAAATGTCTACATTCAAACGAGCATAGTTGGTGAATAGAATGAATTATTTAGTGTTGACCAAGTTCAGTTGGGCATTGGAGAAAGTTGAGTGTTGAGCGAGTCACTCTTGCATTTTAGTCTTGGTCGGGCATTCAGTGGCAACCGACTAACAACAATTTATATTATATAATTAATTGGTTATATGAGGCTGACTGAATTGTGATTTATTATTTAGAAGTATATTCAAGCCAACTTGAAAAGGCTTACCATATAAATGAAAGGTCAAGTTTGGGTTGAATCAGGAGAAGTGAAAGTAGAAGAGAAAGAGAAAGCATAAGTGTGGAATTCAGTGACATGAAGAGTTAAGGAGAAATCAAATAGGATTTTGATTGAGTACAGATCACTCGGAGCTGAAATAGAACATCTGATAAGAAAGGATCCAATTACAATCAAAACAAAGATCTGAATCAGAAAAGACAGTTGCTCACACATACAAGTCAATTCATTGTTACTTTCTAACAATTGTAGCAGTGATCTAAGATCTCTAAACAGAGTGGACTTAACACTCCTTTTGTAAATCCTCTCACAAAGTAGCATTTCTATGTTGAAGTGTTAAAGAACTCTAACAAGGCCACTCCTCACAATGTGATTAAATCATTTAACAAGGTCACACCTAACAGTGTGGTATTGTAACTTTTAACAGGGTTCACTCCTAACAAGGGTCACTTCAGAAGAGTGAAAAATAGTTGTAAGGTAGAAAATGACGTTTATGGAATAAGAGTTTTTTGATACTCAAATCACTTATCACCTTACATTTAATGTTTAGAGTGGAGGGATAAATAAGACATTCCCCTTTATTCTCAAATGAACAAAGAAAGGATCCAAATTGATCAACCCAAAAAGGATAAATCCATAAATGAATCAATCTATTGGAAATAAGAATAAAGAAGGAGATCCTAGGTTTCTCTCTTAAAATGTGGTGTGAAGGAATGTAAATATGTGATAGATTTATAATGATAAAGGATTTGAATTGAAATGGATAGGAGAAATACACTAACCCTGAAATATTTCAGATTAAAGAATGTTGTTTTCTAAGGTCTGTACTCTGTTTTTGGAAAATCTGAAGTATGATCCCAAACCAGAATGCAGAGACGAAAAAAACCTAGAAATCTTTTTCCAATCTAACACTGTCTTGATAAAAAGGTCGACCTTGATCAAAAAATGTCACGCCTGACCCAATAATGTCGACCCTGACCTGTACAGGTCTGACAAAAAATTTGTTCGTGGATCTTGATAGTTCACTAAAAATGATATCCAAATCTGAGTCCAAATCCGTAGTTCCAAACCTATACCTGCAAGGATAAGAGGTTTTTTTGTTGGGGGGAGAGGATTTTTTCTCAGTCAAACCCTGATTTAGGAATTAATCCTGAAATCAATAAATTATAGAATTCTATCAATTAGTAGAATTGAATCTAACAATGAAGCTATGATATTGAAATAGATATGCAATTATAATTCAAATGTAGACAAATATGTAAATATGAAAGCATGGACTTTAGAAACCATAAACCTCCATGATTGTATGCTTGGAATCCACCTTGAAGAGATGATGAAAGAGTCTTGAGGATGCACGAAGGATCTTGAAGGAAGATCAGACCATCATGATGGCTAGATCTAGGGCATGAATGATAAATCTTAAATGCTTGAACCAAATCCCTTCAAAGGCCTGAAAGTTTGAATCCTTGATCTTCAATAGAGAACTTGAATTCTTGAGAGGAAGAATTGAACACCTTGAAATCTTGGAAACATGTAGAACAATGGATGCTTGAACTTTTTCTTGATGACTTTTTTATCACTTTGTTGATGGTTAGAGAAAATGAGAGAGAAAGGCTTCCTTTTATATCAAACTAGGGCACAATCTTCAAAGGAGGCTGACATAGGAGAATTAAATTCAAATTAGACCCATGCCCCTAGAAGAGGACCTATATTAAAGATAATTTAGGAATCAGCGCTTCGAAACCCGAAACAGCTGACCCGGAAGCGGGAAATGACTTTTTTCAAAGACCGACATATGGAAACTATGGGACCCTGATATTTGAACCATAGGTCAAGGTTGAGGTCAACCTTGACCTAGGTCAGGGTCAAGGTTGACATAGACCCAAAAGGTTTACCCTAACCCTGAGATCAAAGACCTCAGATCTGCAGTCCAGGATGCCAAAAACTAGATGGGAAAGAAGTGGAAAAAGAGGCAGAACAGGGGGAAGCTAGGTCAAAGTCAAGAACCCCTTCTAGGTGCTTGATATGACCCCAAACCACCTACTTGGAAGGCTAAACTAGTCTACCATGGAAGTGCTTCCATTTTCTGACTATACATTTAGCCCCCACTTTAGCAAGAGTATAGAAATCAAACATGCTCACGGTAAAGTTAGAAGAAAGACACTGGTGGATCACAATGAAGTAGAATATCACTAAGTCAAGGACATTAGCCCCTATACAAAGGATTCTTACTCAACATACATAAATAAAGATATGAAAAATAAAGAGAAATCAATCATAGAGACATACGTGACTACATAAGAAAGACAAGAACAACACTATAGATAACATAGCTTCATGATCTAATCCTACTAGCATGAAAGTGAAAGAGAGAGAAGGAAAAATATCTAATCTCACCTTACTATGAATCACCAAGGAGGGAGAGCCCAACAGGTTTACCCATAAACTATACTTGTAATTGTAAATGCATCTTCTGATGGCTTTTAAAATATCCATAGATCCACATTCTTGTATCACTATGGAATATAAAATGTGTGTCCATTCAGAATTTAGCAACTTATGTGCGTTACCTTTCAAGGATTTAGCATATTGTAAAATTATAAAAGGGGTGCGTATCTCTTCAGGATTTAGCAACTTATGTGCGTTACCTTCCAAGGATTTAGCAAAAATAAAAGTAAAAATGTGTATCTCTTCAGGATTTAGCAACTTATGTGTGTTACCTTCCATGGATTTAGCATGCTACAAAATGTAAATTAATGTAAAATATAGTACAATGGAGACCATATATATGCCCCCCTCCTTATCATGACTACCCACTAGGAAGGATAAGGAAGAGAAAGAGGATACCTACTTCACAAGGTAAGGAGATATCCAGGATAACAACAATGTATACCATATCCTTAGCGAAGAGTCTTGACCCTTAGATCCAAGAGCATAGATAATCATGAAATGGATATGTCACTTATGGAAAAAAGATCCTCAAAAAGGAAGAGATCTTATCAGCAAGTGCCCTACCCTAGAGGAGTGCTTAGGATAAAATGTCATCTTCTAAAAAAAAGAGGGAACAAAGATTCAATCAACAAGCCCCCTGTAATCAAGAGGAAGTAGAATCTTAGGATGAAGGAATCAAACTCTAACCCAAAGAAAGAGAAAGAGTTTATCAAAATCATAGTTTGCAAAATAAAGAAGAGGTGATGACCCAGGACAATCACCTCTCATATAAGAGGGTATTCATCATCAAAAACATAAATCTTTATAAGGAAATAATGTTATATGATAAAAAAATGCCACTATACTAAGGAAAGTAAATCCTTAGATAGAGGAAGAAGGAAAATACCTTGCCACCCAGGGATGAAAGCAAGGGATATACTGAATTATATCAAGAAATGTTGTAGCAAAGAGATATCATGTGAGAAGTGGAAAAGTAACCCTTATGAGGAATAGCACATTATTCAGTTTCCAAGGTGAGAGATTTATCAACCATGGAAGCCCAATGTAAAACAAAAAAATACGTTATAATCAAAGAGATAGATCCTTAATGAAAACAAAAATTTTCATGTATGATTGGATATCACATAATGGATAGATACTTCTTAACCAAGGGAAAGTGGATCCCAGAAAGATAGAAAAGAAGGAGACGACATCCTTTCCCCCCAAGTGTATGGACAAGGATGAAAGGGGACCTATTATATCACTCACAATACTATGGGGAAAATATTAGGCTAACATTGTTTACATAATATGGAGTTCCATAATAGGAACATAAATGTTATTTAGAGAAAATAGGATTGAAATATAATTCAATGCCACATGATACATAAATAATTTTACTATCAATGAGCTGCCTAATCTTATAATGTAAAGTATGAAATTCATTAGAGTGATCATGAAATCTATGATAGAAACAAAAAGGAAGAATCTTCAAGTATAGAATACGTTTCTTTTTGTTTTTAGTTCTAGTAATCATCTTAGCACAAAGGAGCTTATGTAGAACAACCTCTTGGTCAAATTCCTTCATAGGGTCATCATTTTTTGAAATGTTATTTGATATGTTGGTAACATTGATGTGTTTTTGAGGATTAAATCCCAATCCATAAGAATTCTCATGCCCCCCATTCTGTAAGGGAATTTGAACTCCCTATTTATGCTTAGCACATCCTTGAGTATGGAATCCTTGTTTAACCAGTAAATGATTACTATGACCATAACAAGAAGCCATATGAAAATAAGTCAATTGAACTCTAGTAGTCACTAAGTCATCATTAGTATGTTCAATAGATTCACAAGAAGGAGAAAAAAAATACATTCTAGGAGAAGATGAGGTAGGAGCTTGATTCTCCATAGGATCATCATTAAGAGGGAGAGCATTAAGGGAATTCATATCATTGCCCGCTAATGTCTCATTACTAGAATAAATCCCAAATGGAGGTAAAGAATCTATAATATTTTCTTCTTTTTCTAAAATGTCTGCATAAGGAGAGTGTGTTTTAGAAAAAGAGTCGTGATCATGTATGAATATGTCATCCATTAATAAATCACCCTCTTGTATCAAAGAATCTTCACAAGGAGGAGATAAATCAATGTCTTTATCCAAGGGTTCATACCAAAAGGTAGAATCACCCATAATGGCTTCATGGGGAAGAGAGTAATCAACATCCAAATCCAAAGGTTCAACCCAAATAGGAGGATTATCATCCCTATCAATAAATCACATTGTAGGAGTGCCTAAATCTTGATCCTTAAAGGAGAAAGAATTGTATTCTAAATTAGGCTCATAGAAAGCACATATATTAGGAGAAGAATTAACATCTATCCTTAACTCGTTTCCATGGAGGGAAAGATTAAAGTCATATCCTTGCTCTAATATATCATTGCAAGGTAATACAAGAGAGGATAAAGCAACATCACACTCACTAAATGAAGTCTTTGTACGTGTATCAATGTTGTAAATAGAGGACTATAAAGGTAACCATGCACACATCCTATGGTAGAGGTCGATTGGAGGAGTTGTGGAGGAGGATGAAATAGGAATGGGATCCATGGTGATCTCATTCGAACCATTTGTATTCTCACTTCCATTTACCTCATGAGGGGATCTATCCTTTTTTGTAATAAAAGCCTCATCAAAGTATTCAAAACAAAAATCATACATGTTGAACACAATGAAAAATGTAAATGTTTTTGTATTTTTAAATAAATTTTGTGATTTTTATGAATTTTGAAATATAAATGCAAGAGAATAAAATAAAACCTACTTCTATGTTCACGCAAGATTTAATATGAAATGCAAATCTAACACCAAAAAGAAAGAGTTGTCTATCGCGGGCTCACCAAAATGTAAGGTAGAAAATGATGTTTATGGAATAAGAGTGTTTTGATACTCAAATAAAGTATCACCTTACATTTAATGTTTAAAGTGGAGGGATAAATAAGACATTCCCCTTTATTCTCAAATGCACAAAGAAATGATCCAAATTGATAAACCCAAAAAGGATCAATGCATAAATGAATCAATCTATTGGAAATAAGAATAAAGAAGGAGATCCTAGGTTTCCCTCGTAAAATGTGGTGTGAATGAATGTAAATGTGTGATATATTTAGAATGATTAAGGATTTTAATTGAAATGGATAGGAGAAATACACTAACCTTGAAATATTAAAGATCAAAGAATGTTGTTTTCAGAGGTTTGTAATCTATTTCTAGAAAATCTGAAGTATGATCCAGAACTGGAATGCAGAGACGAACAAAACCCAGAAACATTTTTCTGATCCAACACCATCTTAAGAAAAAGGTCAACCTTGAACCACAAATGTCACCCCTGACCTAATAATGTCAACCCTGACCTATGCAGGTCTAACAAAAATTATGTTTGTGGATCCCGATAGTTCGTTAAAAAGGGTATCTAGATCTGAGTCCAAATCCACAGTCCCAAACCTATACCTACAAGGAAAAGAGGTTTGTTTTTTGGGGGAGGGGTTTTCCTTAGTCAAACATCAATTTAGGAATTAACCTTGAAATCAATAAAGTATAGAATGCTAGCAAGTAGTAGAATTGAATCTAACAATGAAGCTATGATATTGAAATAGATATGCAATTATAATTCAAATGTAGAAAAATATGTAAATATGAAAGCATGGACTTTAGAAACCATAAACCTCCATGATTTTATGCTTGGAATCCACCTCGAAGAGATGATGAAAGAGTATTGAGGATGCAAAAGGGTCTTGAAGGAAGATCACACCATCATGATGGCTAGATCTAGGGCTTGAATGATAAATCTTGAATGCTTGAACCAAATCCCTTCAAAGGCTTGAAAGCTTGAATCCTTGATCTTAAATGGAGAACTTGAATTCTTGAGAGGAAGACTTGAACACCTTGAAATCTTGGAAACATGTAGAACAATGGATGCTTGAACTTTTGCTTGATGACTTTTTTATCACTTTGTTGATGGGTAGAGAAAATGAGAGAGAGAGGATTCCTTTTATATAAAACTAGGGCACAATATTCTAAGGAGGCCGAAATAGGAAAATTAAATTCAAATTAGAGCCATACACCCAGGAGAGGACCTATATTAAATATAATTTAGGAATCACCACTTTGGAACCCGAAATAGCTGACCCAGAAGCGGGAAATAACTTTTTGCAAAGACCAACATCCGGAAACTATAGGACCCCGAGATTTGAACCCTGGGTCAAGTTTGAGGTCAACCTTGACCTAGGCCAGGGTTGAGGTTGACCCTAACCTAGGTTAGGGTCAAGGTCAACATAGACCCAAATGGTCAACCCTAACCCTGAGATCAAAGACCTCAGATCTACAGTCCAGGATGCCAAAAACTAGATGGAAAGAAATGGAAAAAGAGGAAGAACAGGGGGAAAGCCAAGTCAAAGTCAAGAACCCCTTCTAGGATCTTGATATGACCCTAAACCACCTACTCAGAAAGATAAACCAGTGTAACATGGAAGTGCTTCCATTTTCTGACTATACAACAGTAACTAGTTACATTGGTGGTTTTTCCCATATTGGGTTTCCACGTTAAATCTTTGTGTCACCTATGTATATTTTATTTGTGTTATTCTTTATGTTTCTGCACTTAATCTCTAAAGTATAATTGCATTGGATATTATAAATATTTCTTTGACACTCGAGTGACAGAAGAATATCTTAATTAACTAAGTAACAATGTTAAAGTATTTAAGACATTGACACATGATTTTTTTTGGAGTAATTGATTCACCCCTCCCCTCTCAGTTACTAATCTTATTTCTAACAATTGGTATCAAATATTCAAGTGATTTCAGAGAAGGTTTCAAGGCCTAAGCTAAAGATCAGAGATGTCTTATAGAAGGGAGATCCCTAAGCTAAACAAAGACAATTTCCTAGCATGGCAGGAGCTGATGAAGCTACATCTATCTACTATCGGAGAAGCTAGTCTGCAATTTTTGGAGAGAAAATATGTGGAACCAATAGGGAATATGATTGTTGAACAGATGATGGAATGGAAGCATCACAACATAAAGATGATTGGCGTAGCTTCTTCACTCAACTACTAAGAATTTTATGAAGTCAAGGACTTCCCTACAGCCTATGATATGTGGAAGAAATTATAGGACATTCATGGAGGTGATGAAAATATTAAGAGAGCCAAAGTCAAAAGTCTAAGAGGACAATTTGACTAGATGAAAATGAAAGAATGAGAAGACATTATAGGATACAGTGATAGAATCAAAAATATTGCGAGTTCCATCAGAGCTGCAGGTGAAATAATTGAAGATATAACATTGGTCAGCAAGGTACTAATTGTACACACAAAATAGTGCACTTCTATGAATCCTTACATGCAAGGAAACTCAAGAATGAGCCCTCACAAATCGATCCATAGCTCAAATGAAAATAGAAATAGAAATAGGAGTTTACAAGCTAGATTCTTGAGTTTCCTTGCATGTAAGGATTCATAGAAGTGCACTATTTTGTGTGTACAAGTATAACGAGAAGAACAAGTGAAATGGTAGAGTTATGGGAAATCACAAGGGTACTTAATCATTTGGCACATTTGAAAAGTAATGTGTTGTTTATCTTCTGATGATAGTTTACTGAGGATAGTTTATGCCAAATGAGGTTAGTGTTGACTGAGGGCCAGTAAATTATCGAGGAAACCAGTGATGACCGAGAAAAAGAACATAGTGTTGGCCGAGCAGTAGTATTTTGGTAATTATTGAGATTTGAGATCTCTGACCGACATAATTGATTTTATTGGGATTTGTAAATTTAATTGAGATTAAGCACGATTGGTCTACACTATTTTAATGCATGGGTAATCATAATTAATGCATGGATCCGAGATTTAATTATTGATTGCATTGGAGAAGTAAATTAAATGTAAAGATGGAAAGATCTGTTGGATTTGACCTAACCTAAGATCTACAATCTTGATTAAGAGTAAAAAGATTTATCTGACCTAGATGAGGAGGTATAAGATAACTGTAAGGGGTTATTCATATGAATGGATGATGTGTATGCAAGAGGATTGCATAGTTAATTGAATGATTGAGATAATCAAGCAGACAAGGCTGAGCAGAGAAGCAAAGAGTTGCAAGAGTGATTGCTTGATGGATTTCCAAGCATATCTGAAGATTAAGAAGAGAATGGAGGCCACTCAGTGAAATAGAATTAGAGCTGAATTAGATGTAGATTTGCAAAGTAAGTTGTATGTATTAGATCACACCTGTTGATTACTTTTTAACCATTTAATTAGTCAAAATTGTTTAACCTAGTTGACCTAACAGTCATTGTATAAATCCTTTGAGCAAGGTGACATTCAGGTGGAATTTTCTAAGTCCTCTAACAAGGCCACTCCCGAAAGGGTGATTAAATCCTTTAACTAGGTCACATTTAGCAATGTGTTTTGTAACCTTTAACAGGGTTGGCTCCTAACTGAGCTCACTTTAGAAGAGTGAAAATTTGATAGCATGTTATTGGTGGTTTTTCCCATATTGGGTTTCCACGTTAAATACTAGTGTCAACTTTTGTGAATGTTCATGTTGTATTTTACTGTTAAGTTTCTACAAGCTCATTAAATTTGGACAGTAGACTGCATATATATGTTGTTGGTTTATGTTATTGCTGCCGAGAAGATCTGAGTTTTTCAAAGTGGTATAAAGTTTAAGTTTGTACATCTATACTTGAGGATAACATATTCACCCCCACCCCCCCTCTCATTTATTCTGAATTCATTCTAACAGTGATTACCTCTTTCTTTTCATGCTCTTGTTGATCTATCTTCTGTTCTTATTCCTTCTTCTGCTCTTCTTCCTTCTTCTCTTCTTCTTACTTCTTCTATTCTTCTTCCTCTTTGTGTTCAACCTCATATGCTATAGAAGTGTCCATATTCCCTGTAAAAGTTCTATAGGTATACTTCCTTCAATTTCAAAAAGTTTCCTTTTGAAAGTAAGTAACTATTCAATCACAATGTCTTCAATCTTAAGCTTGTTTTCTTCTTCATACTTGTTATAGTATTTATCAATTGTGACCAATTTACCTTGTTCTAATGCTCTCTTCTCTAACCTCTTCATGTCAAGCTTCCATATGTGTTTTTCTTCTTTCTTCTCTTCTCTTACTATGCTCTTCTCTTTAGGTGATGTTTGCATGCTTGATCTAGTAACTTAAGAAGTACTATTCTCTACTTGTGTTGTTTTCTATTGTGTAGGAGGTGGACTATCTATCATAACTACCTCAGGAGTGGGAGGGGCTACAATACTTCCACGTGCTGGTCCAAGAGATCTTTTTGTCATCTTTTTTTCACTTCTTTTAGTTCTTCTTTTGTCAACCCAACTTTTACAACACATTCTTGTACAAGATTCTCAATCTTTCTCTTCCTCAGTCCTCTAGTTTGTTCTTCTCTCACCTTTGCTAAATTTTCCTCATATGTTCCCCATCTTTCTTTTTTTGTACCTAATTCTTATGCAAGGACATGTTCTACTTGCATGGTAAGTACTTCAGAACCTACTTCATAACCCATGGGATAACACCATTTATTTCTGGGTGTGACTGCTTCAAAACATACACAATCAGTTTCAACCATGAAACATATTGTATCTTTTTATTTTTCAACAATGTCTTCATGTATCCTATATGTGGTTTTAATCTATCTCTGTAGGATCTTGATCATAGAGAACAATTCTCCATCAACCCAAGTAGCATTCTGTTTCTTGTAACTCTATGAAATTAGAATACCAATAGGTACCCCAGATTTCCAAACACTAGGATGTAAGCCAGGAAATTTGTGCTCAATATGAATAAACATATGCATCAACAATGAACCAAATTAGAAGGTCTTAGTTATGTCCTTCTTCACTACCTTCACATTCTCAAGGAATTATTGTTCTAGAACTTTGCATAGGTTGTATTTTACATTCTCCTTCACTATTCTCCATGCCATCATGATTACTCCAGAAAATACTGAGTTAGGTATGCTACTATAGTAGAACTTGTACCCAAGTATCATAGAAATCAATCTCACATCTTGCTAAAATATTTCATTCACTACCATTGCCCGTCTGTCCCATTTGGAAAGAGTTAGGGTTTCAATTTCTTTCTTTACATGATTCTCCGCAATAGGGATGACTCTGTTGTTGTCCATTCCAATGATTTCATGGATTAGGTCACTACAAATCTTCACAGGTTGATCACCTATCCAAATAAAAGGATCATGAACCCTACTTAATAGTATTTTAAACCATTCATCTTCATCGAATTTTCATAAGTCCATAATTTTCATTATGCTTAGCTGATCAATGTGTTTGTATTCTTCTCTCATGATTTCTTTATTAGTCATATACTCCATCTCAGTTGATATATCATCAATTCCTACTATATCATACTTACAATGTATGTAAGCCCTAATATCTTCTATGTGTAATACGCCATACGAGGTTTGGGAAAAATGCTCCCTCTGGATCATCTTCACATGACTTGAATGAATGTTTCTTAAATTTATACCTAGGTCAATCTGTGACTTAAAAAATAATAGGTGCATCCATAGCTAGATGATGTAAATACCTTTCTTCTACTGAATTCTTCAAGTTTATCCTTTAATTGATCACACACAACCAATGTAGAATAGTCTGAACTTCTCTTCTCTCTGATCTCTTTATCTCTCTCTCTCTCTCTCTTTGATAAATGGTAAAGAGATAGGTCATAAAATGGTTCTTTATACAAGTTTATGTCATAAATTTCACTTTTACTTAAAATTGTCTAGTCGGTTGTTAGATCTTGTGATCAAAATATATGCATCGGCAAATGTTGTGCTCTTAGATGTATATTTCATGATGTCAGCCAATCTTATACCCAAGCTTTCTTGAGCTCAATCCATGAATTTTGAGGCAAGATATATTCTGATGTTTGTATCCAATGCTCCCCCTAAGGCCCTAATCGGCCAATTAGATTGATTCAGTTTTTCTATCATCAGGCAAAGATCCAGTAACCTCTACTAACTCTCACTAGACTGATGTCTCACTTATTTCTTTTATATTCCATATCTTACCATTGTTTCTATCTTCTGCCTTATTAAAACTACTTTCAAAATCATTTTTTAAATCTACAACACTCTTGCGAGTATCATTTGCATTCTTCTGTGAATTCATAGGAGGTGGTACTCTTCTGTTGTCTGATCCATTATGCCTGCAAAACTTTTCTATATGTCCTAGATTATTGCATTTGTAACATATAGGAGGTCTTCTTTCCTAATTAATTTTCAGCTTATACAACTTCACAATGTGTCCAATGTTATTACATTTGTAGCATGTGGGTTTCACTGTATTTTCTCTTCCATTGTCTTGTCTATATCCTAATTGATTAGGTTTTCTGCATTCTTCTTTCTTGTGCCCATATCCATTACAGTTAAAACAATCACCATAAAAAGTTCTAAAAGGGTCATTACCTCTGCAGTCTCTCTTCATGTGTCTGAATCTATTGTATCCAAAGCATCTACCTCTTAAGGGTCTGATATGCTCTTTAGGTTCTTCAATAGAAGGTTTCTCAGCATTAATTTTCTCATTTGATTTCTCTTCCTGATTCTTTGAACATTCAGCTTCATTGAAGCCAATATCAGTCATATCACCTTTAGGTTTCTATTTGTCTCTCTTTTCATCAATCAAATCACTGCTCATGTGAAGTTTCTCAATGTGTTTCTTTTCTTCAACAAGTTCACCTTTTATAATCTGATTGTATTTTTCCATTTCTATATACTTATTCTTGTAGATGTCAACCTCATTCTTCATTTGATCTAATACACTGTTTAAATCTTGTTCAAATTTCTTCTTAGCATCCTTCTATACCTGTATTTCTTTGGCCATAGTCTCATTTTGAAGTTTCATAGTTTCATTCTCTTCTTTTAGTTGCTTGACTTGATCTAAATTGTCTTCATCTGAATCCTCTTTTATCTGAACCATAAGATCTTGTCTTTGATTTCTGGAAAGTTCAAGTTGATCTTTGAGTTTCTTTATAAATTTCTCAGCTCTTTGCATGTTGAATCTCAAATCTCCATTTTATGCTTTTTCTTTATCAAGGTGTTCAAGTGAAGCATCAAATTTTTCTTACAAACTATCCAAATCCATTCTGATCTCCCTCAAGCTGTTAGACTTTTTCTCAAAGGGCCAGAAGCGCTGAGACCAATTGTTAGGATTAGATAATACTAAGAGGGGGGTGAATCATTATTATAGCACTTAATTAAATTCTTCAACCATTTGAATATTGACCATAAAATTGCAGTAAAGAAAAGAACATAAGAAAATGACACAGTACTCATAACACCATATTTTGTTTTTGAGGAAACCCTGGCCAAGGGAAAACCCCAGTGGGGATGGTACCCACAAGCTTGTACTAAAGTATAATGTCCCTGTTAGAATTATTAAAGGAATTACAACCCTGTTAAAGGTTCACAACACCTTGTTAGGTGCCAACTGAGATTATAGCTCTTACAAGATAATTCAGGTTACAAAGTGTTCTCAGTCATGAACAAAAACAAGCAACACTGGTGCTTAGATAGTTCCTTTATAGTTCTTCAATGATCTCTATCATTCTCTGCTCTTCTATTTTGTCAACAACTCATCCAACTATCCAACTAACCACTTACAATATTTATCAAAAAGATCTTACATAAATATCTCACAACTTTACAAAGTTGGCTCTCAATATGAATATTACAAATGTTACAAAGTTGGCCTTCAATACAAAATAAATTTAATATAGTAAATATCAAATGCATAGTCGGTGCTCTTGCATAGTCAATGTGGAGGTTATCAACAACCAAAATACAACTTAGATTGTCTTGAGTCCAAATCATACTCCCTCAATCTTCACTACTGGCCAACTGCTCTGTATCGATGTTATGTTGCAGTCTGTCTGTCTTCAATTCTTTCTAACTCACGGTAGACTTAACCAAAACCAAATAAATCTTAGGTAGAGGTCATACATACCCCATACTATCTTCCTCTAAGCTCGCTTTCCCAAATCATCGATCTCGATCTTCGACATCCAAAATATTTATGTATCTTTGTTTCTACACTTAGTCAATTTATGAATCATAAAAAAAATTCTTTACTGAAATCGATTAGAAACCCAGATGTGTTTCAATAAATGACAACCAAAAAGTAAATCACATTTACACAAAATTGATTACTTGCCAACACTATGATGTTGGGTGTGTTAGTTTTGGGAATGATGAACCCTTGTATGTGGAAGGAAAAGCTTTCATTACTCTGACAAAAGTAATCAAATGTGATAATGCTTATTGGGTTGAAGGACTAAGGATAAATACACTTAGTGTATCACAAATGAACAACATTGGTTTCAACGTAGAATTCATGAATGGTAAGGCCAAGCTCTTGGATGGTAAAGGGAACCTAGTTGGAACTAGTAGGCAAACAAAAGGTAATCTATTCTATGTTGATCTTAGTAAAAGTTCATGCTTTATGGCACAAGTAGAAGGGAGTTGGCTATGGCATAAAAGGTTATGTCATGTAAATTTTGATAATCTGGTAAACATAAGAAAGAACAAGAGAGTTATAGGTATTCCTATTTTGAAGAAATCCCAGTTAGAAATATGCAGACAATGTCAAGTGTGAAAGATGAGAAAAACAAGTTTCAAGAGCAAGAATTACAATACTGATGAAATATTGGAATTGGTACATACTAACCTATGTGGACCAATTGGGACAAAAAGATATATCAGAGAGAAGTATTTTATTCTATTTTTTTTATTATCATTCCAGAATGATGATTTTCAAGTTTCTTAAAGAAAAATCAGAAGCTTTTCATAAATTCAAATGGTATCTTACAAGAGTTGAAAAGGAAACAGGAAAGAAACTAAAATGTATAAGATCTGATAGAGGAGGAGAATTCATTTCTAATGAGTTCAATGAATTCTATAATGAAAGAGGAATCAAAAGATAAGTATCTTCCCCTGGTACACCACAACACAATGGAATAGTAGAAAGAAGAAATAGATCCATTATGGATTGTGCCAGAACCCTAATGATTGAAAAGAATGTTGCTGCCAAATACTGGAAGGAGGTCATCAACACTATAGTTTTCACCTTGAATTGAGTTCAACTGAAGAAAGGTAGTAACCAAAAACCTTTTGAATTATGGTATGGATATAAACCTAATTTTCATTACTTCAAAGTATTTGGAAGTAGATATTACATCTTAAATGAAGCAAGAAATGGAAAAAGTGATGAAGGAATATTCCTAGGCTACTCATGTAAAAGCAAAGCATACAAATGTCTAAATCTTACTACTCATAAATTCGTAGAAAGTGTACATGTCAAGATTGATTAGTTTGCAAAAATATGTGAAGAATAAAGGAGTAAAGATCCCAAAGATTACATGAACTTTGTGTATCATGAACCGGATACTATCCCTATGACTCGAGCAATGGTGATGGGACAACAAAACTATCAACCACTGAATATACTAGCAAAAACTGTGCAACCCGAGTTGCAGCCTGTGCAACCTAAGCTGCTAGTAGAAGAGACTGAGTCACAAATAGAGGGAACCTAATCTTAGATAGAGGGAAATGAGTCATAAAAAGAGGAACTTGAGTCATAGATAGTGGAACCCAAGCATTAGATAGAAGAACATTACAGAATGTTTGAGAATGATAGACCTAGTGGATCATGTCCAAAATCAAGACTGAAGGATCTAGTACTTTCCAAGTATGTTAGAAGGCATCATGCACCTAAGAAAATAATTGGAGATTAGAGAGAAGGTGTAATGACAAGGAAAAAACTCAAAGGTACATGTTTACTTAGTGAATTTGAACCTAGAACTATTAAAGGGGCATTGAATGATGAAAGTTGGATAGAAGAAATGAATGAAGAAATTGAGAAGATTGAGAAGAACAAAACTTGAACTCTTGTGCCTAGACCAAAGGACAAGAATATGATTGTCCAACCAAGTGGGTTTTTAGAAATAAGATGAATGAAAATGGTGAAGTTTTTAGAAACAAGGCCAGACTAGTTTGTAAAGGATATTCTCAAGAAGATGGTATTGATTATGGAGAATCTCTTGCTCCTTTTGGAAGACTTGAAGGAGTTAGAACTCTTCTAGCATATTTTGCACATAAAGGATAAAAAGTATATCAAATGGATGTGAAATCTGAATTTCTGAATGGAGTCCTAGAAGAAGACTACATTGAGCAACCTGAAGGATTTGTTGATTCTAACAGAAGGAATATGGTTTGCAAACTGCATAAAGCATTGTATGGACTGAAGCAAGCACCCAGAGCCTGGTATAAAAGACTTCATGGTTACCTATTAAGTATTGGATTTTAGATAACTAATGTTAATAGTACCTTGTACATCAAAGAAGGACCACAAAACAAAATATTGTTAGTAGAGATATTTTTGGTTGACATATTATTCACTGGATATGATGACTTATGTAAAGCATTCTTTGTAGCTAAGAGTAAAGAGTTTGAGATGTCTATGTTTTGTGAGATCAAATTCTTTGTTGGATTACAAGTTCATCAAATGAAGGATGGTATCTGCATTACTCAATCAAAATATATCAAGGAGATAATCAAGAAATTTGGAATGGAAGATTCCAAACCAGTTTGAACACCCATGTGTACTAGACAAATATTGTCTAAGGATGATGGTTCAAAGGACGTAGATCAGACCAACTATAGAGCCATGCTTGGAAAATTATAATATGTTGTTCACAATAGACCTAATATTGCATATGTAGTTTGTATTGTTGCAATGTTTTTAGCTAATCCTAGATACAATCACCTAATGGCAATCAAAAGAATTTTGAGATATCTGAAGGGTACTGAACACTATGGTTTATGGTATAAGAAAGTTGGGACCTTTGATTTGAAGACATTCATTGATGCTGATTGGGATGGAAGTGTTGATGAAAGGAAGAGTACCAATGGTGGAGCTTTCTTTCTTGGAAAGAGGTTTGTGTCTTGGACTAGTAACAAACATAATTATCTCACTCACTCTATAGCAGAGGCAAAATATGTTGTTGCAGTAGTGAACTATTGAAACATCATATGGTTCAAGCAGTTGTTGTTGGGAATGGAGGAAGAAGTAAAGAACTAGTTGCTATCTATTGTGACAACATCACTTCCATTAACATTTCAAAGAATCCTTTGATGCACACCAAAACCAAGCATATAGCAATAAAGTATCACTTCTCGGGGGAATTAGTATAGGACAAAGAAGTAAGGTTGGAATATGTGAGTATTAAAGAACAAGTTACAGACATATTCACCAAATCTTTACGCAAGGATGCACTTTTGTATCTTATAGGAAAGCTAGGGGTGCTTCCCCTAGCTGAAGCTCACTAAAATATAGTTTAGTGATGCATCAACCTGAGCCACAATGAAAATCTATCAGTTAATGTAGGTACATCAGAGCCTATTGCATATGAATTATTATATTCAGGTACATTGGTATTGATATTAGTATTTGTGAGATGGAGCCTTTGGCATATGTTTTCAATGAGGGAGAGTGTGATATATAATACAAAATAAAATAAATTACTTAAGAGATAGAGTTTCATGTGAGAGGGAGATTTTTGATGTCAAAGGGAGAAATATTATCAGAGATAGAGTTTGATGACAAGGGGAGTTTTTGGCTGAGAATAAGAATGAAGCTAAGGACATTAAAGAAAGTTTTCTATTTCTCTACAATTCTTTGTATTATGGCATGTTGTGTTGCCATCAATTCCAAAGAGGGAGATTATTGAAGAAAATTATTCAATTGTGTATTTTCATTGATGTTACACGTGTATATAAACTTATGTAGTGATATTACACAAATGTCTACATCTAGAACGAGCATAGTTGGTGAATGGAAAGAGCTTTTCAGTGTTGAATGAGACTATTCATGTATTGAAGATGTTCACTGTTGACTGAGTCACTCGGGCATTTTAGTCATGGTCAGGCATTAAAGAAGCAGAGTGTTAACCGAGTTGATTATTCAGTGTTAGTCGACTAAATATGGTTTACATTTTATAATTAATTGGTTATATAAGGCTGACTGAATTGTGATTTATTATTTATTTAGAAGTGTATCCAAGTCGACTTGGCAGGGCTTATCATATATATCAATGGTCAAGTTTGGATTGAATAAGTGTGTGTGAAAAGTTGAAGACATGTAGAAGTGTGGAATTCTATGATATGAAGAGTGAAGATGAAATCAAATCAGATTCTGATTGAGTACAGAACACTCGGAGCTGCAATAGAATATTTGATCAGCAAGGATCTAGTTATAACTAAAAAAAAGATCTGAATCAACAAATAGAGCTGCTTACACATACAAGTCAATTCATTGTTACTTTCTAACAATTGTAGCAGTGATCTCAAAACTCTTAACCTATTAGACTTAACAGTCTTTTTGTAAATCCTCTCACAAGGTAGCATTTCTATGTTGAAGTGTTGACCTCTAACAAGCCACTCCTCACAGGGTGATTTAAATCCTCTAACAGGGTCACACCTAACAGTGTGTTTTGTAACCTTTAACAAGGTTGGCTCCTAATAGGGTTCACTTCAGAAGAGTGAATAATAGTAACTAGTTACATTGGTGGTTTTTCCCATATTGAGTTTCCACATTAAATCTTGGTGTCACATGTGTATATGTTATTTGTTTCATGCTTTATGTTTCTACACTTAATCACTAAAGTATAATTACATTGGATATTATAAGGATTTCTTTGACACCCGAGTTATAGAAGAATATCTTAATTGACTGAGTAAGAGTATTATAATGTTTAAGACATCTAAGGAACAAGGGATTTGTTTTCGAGTAATTGATTCACCCCTCCCCTCTTAGTTACTCATCTCATTTCCAATAGAATGTTGCATGAAGGATTCTAGTTGTGAAATTTCTACCCTATCTCTATTTGTGTTCTTGAAATATAATTTAAAGGAAAATATTCCCTATTGAAATGTTTAATTATGTTTTGGGGTGGCTCCAAGAAGTTGAGTCCCACTTTTGGGCAAAAATTGGAAGTGTTTTCCCTATTTTTCAGATTCTTTCTGTCAATTGATGTGAAAATTTGAGGCACTTAAAGATTGAATCTAAAAACACTTCACTAATATAAAATGTAGTTCTCGGAGTCTAATTTTCAAATATGTAATTTATTTAAATACCCACATGATATAAATTATTTTTTATTTGACATGTTTAAAAACTAATTTTTCAAAATGTTTGTTTCAGGACCATACCACACACATGTGCGACCACCATATTTTGACCTAAATAAATGAAGTTTTGTGAATCCTTTTATGGAACAATACCTAAGATGCCAAAGATTGATGACAATTTTTTTGCATTTTTTTATTGAATATTTTTTTTATTAACTTTTAATTGACTATAAAATATATTTTTGAAACCTTTGGTGTACGACAACCATAATTTGATGAAAACTTCACATTTATTCAAAATTATTTTTTTAATCTTCAAGGAAATTCTATGTAGATTGATGTCATATAAATTATTTTTCAAAAAATGTCAAAAAATAAAAACATTATTAAATTTTTAGTGAGCTTTACTATTTTAAGTTTAGGTACCACTTTTGATTAATAAATATTATAAAATAGTAAAATTGATCATACCACTATATAATTCATATTTTTGAAATCTAGACAAATATATCTCTAATGGGTTTTTATTTTATCAAAAATATTGATTAGGAAGACCCTCAAAAAATTAAGGCAAGGCAGAAATCTTGCATTCTAATGCCTTAGCCATTATTTTGGAGGTCTAAGCATAGTCTTGGTCCCACCAATCCTGTCCCAAACCAAAATTCAATGCAAAGGGTTCTCTTGTAAATTCAAATTTAAAAAATGGGCACACGTTTAAAAATGTGTACCCATTTCTTAAATATAAGAAATCGACATGTAAAATGAGTTTCTTAAGTATGTTTTAAAAGAAAAAAATTGAAATTTGAAAAATGGGCTCCCTTTTTTTGAATTTTTGCATTGGATGCCCGAGTCTAAAATGGGTGCCCATTTTTTTAAAAATGGATGCGCATTTCTAGCGGCATTTTCCAAGACCACAAGACTTCCGCCGAATTGGGACCCAACTTCTTGCACTTACCCTTTGGTAAGAATGAATGATTCATGCTTAGGACATAGTTAATTGAGAAAGAAGTTAAAAGATGAAGTGTTTTGGGATAAATGTATAAAATAATACTAAAGGAAAAATAACGTTATCTTTCACCTTGTCTTTTCTAAAGGTTAAATGTTAAGTAAGGTAGATAGAAATGAATTCATAAATTGATTAGTTGTGTTGGTGGTGTTAATGTTAGTAATGAATGTTGAGGGAACCTTTAAGGACATGTTCTTAAGTGTGAGTAAAGAAGAAAGTATCAATATTGGTAAAAAAACATTAGTTTCTTTTTCTTGGAAGTTTAGACCTTGTCCTTTTGGGTTCCTTGGTAGGGCATTAAATTTGGTATCAGAGCACTAGGTTTCCACACTAGGAAATATGAGATTTGAAGCTCACCTATGCATAACATTTAGTAATTATTTATTTTTGGCATTATATTTATGTTATAACTTGAATCCTAGAAATCAAGACGATGATCTTTTAACTAGTGCCACACTATTTTATAAGAGTACACTTGTTCTTCTTTGGGTGATTCATCTAGAATCAATCATCTAAGTTTTTCATCCTTAAGATCAGTGATGTGTTCAAATAAATGTTTACTTGAATAGTATATCATGTTAATGAATTCTTGATACTTATTAGTCATCTTCTTGCTGTTGAAAGTACTCGTATCCCTAGAAAAGTTGTAAGTTGTTTTGTATCTTATTTAGGGTAGTGGATAAATGTATCTCCTAATCGTACAATAATATATCTTTCTATCATAAATGTTTGTTATAAATATTCCAAAGTTAGCTTAATTGATCAAAAAATGTTGTGTACTCTATTTTTAATGTTAAATTGACTTCTTGGTTTATTATGCCTGACTGTTTATCCTACTCAACGTTCCTTTAATTGATTTGTTGTTGTATCTTTGATTTGAAGTAAGAAATGATTATGGTGGTACTCACTTTTATTCTCATAGGATTAGTATGATAATAGTTGAAATGCTTGGTTAATGAAGTATGCTTCTTGGAATCAATAGCTAGGTATGAACGAGATATTGGGTATGATGTCTTGATTAGAATAAAAAATGGTTCTTTCCTCTTACTTTTGATGAAAAGACGTGTTACATAAATCATTGTGTGGAAGAAGAAATTTAGGACCTTACATGAGTAAGGTTAATATTTGAAAATTGACCATCTCTCTCTCTCTCTCTCTCTCTCTCTCTCTCTCTCTCTCTCTCTCTCTCTCTCTCTCTCT
>MU223308.1:835937-867169 GCA_018584345.1 Thuja plicata
GTGTGTGTGTGTGTGTGTGTGTGTGTGTGTGTGTGTGTGTGTGTGTGTGTGTGTGTGTGTGTGTGTGTGTGTGTGTGTGTGTGTGTGTGTGTGTGTGTGTGTGTGTGTGTGTGTGTGTGTGTATTATTATGCAAGAATATGCTTGTGATGTAAATAATGAATCTGTAAAAGAAAAATATGATAAATAACAATAAGTGAATGTAAATTATAATTAACAACTAGTATTCTGATGAATTTTGAATTGGAGACCTCCTAGGAGTGAGGCTAGTTGGTTTACTATTGGGCTGTGTGAGTCATTTAGTAATCCTATTTATCATTATTATATTTATTGACTTGGTAAAGTGAATCAATTTAATTAAAAATTAAACTTTTAATTAATGGTTCACAGGTTGGTATGGGAATTTATTATTATTGTTGAACCAACTAGAGTAGTTGGAGTAGTTTCTTCCCATAAAGAAACCCCTCCAACTATATGGTTGGATATTTATTTTGGGAGATTTTGGAGAATGGGAGGAGATTTGAAGGAAGAAGCAGATTAAGGAAAAAACATTTGTGTTGGTAGAGTTTTGTGAGAAGATTATGGTTTATAATATCAAGAGGATTATGTGGTAAGCATAGAGAGATGGAATACTATTCATACAATTGAGAGGAAGTTTTTGGTCTATACACGACAGTGGAGAGTTGCTGGTCTGCTCAGCGTCAAAGGGTTTTTCTAAAGGACTCCAGGTAGGATCTAGAATCCAGGAAGACTTTCCTTGCGCTTATGTGTCGGTGTTCCAGGGAATTTTATGGATTAATATTATTATTTGATTCTTAATTAATAGATGTATGTAGTAATTATTTAGGAAATAGTCTATGTGATTGTATCATGTTTGGAGAAAAGGATATTATGGATATGAGGGATATGGTAAAAATGATCATTGTCTCGGTGTATAAATGTTGACATAATGTTTATTTATATTCATGGTTTCTCTCACTTGGTTTAAGTTTGATTATAATCCTTGGTTAGTTCCAAATCTAGAAAATATAGAGTATCTATTTGTATTGCTCCTTGTACTTAGCCTATGTGTAGTTAGGTTGTTTTATTTGGTTAGTTTCTTTTATAAGTAAAAGTATAAGATGAAGTGAAGGGTTAAATTGAGTTTTATTACTAACGTAGATGTGGAATGAGGGGACCTTTAATGGGTCTACCTAAGAAAAAATTCCTAGGACACTCATCTAGCTAAGTTATGGCCATAAGATCAATCTAGAAATGTAATTTTGAGCTTCCTGGCAGAAACTCATACAAGTTAGGATTACATGGGGTGTTTAATAATATGGTAACCCATGTATACTCATATGGGGACCCATGTATACTCATATAAGGACCCCTATATACTTGTATTGTCTTCAGGCTCCTTGTTTTTAGTTTTGTCATTGTATTTTATGGGTTTTGATTTGCATCTTTTGTATTCATGATCTAATCCATGTTTGCATCTATTTTACTTGATGATCTCTCTTTATTTTTTCTTGAGGTCACCTCTTATATAAAATCATGTGCCTTGTAAATCTAGCTTCATTTTTTATGCTTATTGGATTATTATATATTAGTTGGACTCATCCTAAGGATTTGGGATCATAGGAGAGAGTTCCTAACCTTATAGAATGGGTGTCTTGAGCTATTTTAGCCCCATTGATGACATGTTTTGGTAGGGAAAATAGGTTCCCTAGGTGAGTGGCTAACCATAGGCACTAGGGCCCAAAGTGGCTGCTAGGAGATCCTATGGGTGGGTTCTTAATCAAGTGATAACCATAAAAATTAACTTGGGCTTTGGGGTTTACACATAATGATAAGATAAGTGACATTATAGTCCACATAAACCTTGTTGGTGTACCGGGACAATTATTCAACTACTAGTGGATCCCATTCTAAAGGGGGAATAGGGTTACATAGTTCCTAGGGTGGATCCCAACAAACAAGGTATGTGATGACACTCACATAGTTGGCATGCTAGAACCCTTACACTTTTGATGTGATGTGTTTCTATCTTATTTATGATTTATGATTTACTTTTGGGCTTTGCATGTTTTGGGGATGACTTCTTGATATTATTAGGTTTCCCTAGTTCTTGTGAGTACCTTTTTTTTATCTCATTGTACGGGGGGTGGAACTTCTTAATTTCACACGGTTCAGTGGCAATTCTTTTCGAGTTATTTTTCATGGTCTGTGGAGGAATTGAGTTGGATACTGATTCAGATGCTGATAAATATTTCTAATTCTATATCATGTACTTCATTGTATTGTATCTTCAATGTAATTATCTATTGTAAGCCTCCTTGAGAAATATGATGTAATTGTAATGGAAATGGAAAAAGGGAAAACCATGTAATTGGGAAGGGTAGTTTTAGGAATGATAAAAGGGATATTTAATTGTTATGTGGAATGTTACATGAAGGATTTTGGTTGTGTAATTTCGACCCTATCTCTCTTTGTAATATTGAAATCTAATTAAAAGGAAAACATTTCTTATTGTAATGTTTAATTATGTTTTGGTAAGAATAAATGATTCATGCTTAGGACATAGTTAATTGAGAAAGAAGTTAAAAGATGAAGTGTTTTGGGATAAATGTATAAAATCATACCAAAGGAAAAATAATGTTATCTTTCACCTTGTTTTTTCTAAAGGTAAAATTTTAAGTAAGGTAGATAGAAATTAATTCATAAATTGATTAGTTGTGTTGGTAGTATTAACATTAGTAATGAATATTGAGGGAAGCTTTAAGGACATGTTCTTAAGTGTAAGTAAAGAAGCAAGTATCAATATTGGTTAAAAAAAAGTTAGTATCTTTTCTTGGAATTTTAGACCTTGTCCTTGTGGGTTCACTAGAGGGGCATTACATGTGTAGGTAATGGTCACCCCTAAGCGTCCTAAAATGTTTATGAGAGTTTGGTCATTTCAATTGCATTTGATGTTGTAAGAAATATACTAATTATGAAAAAATATTTTATTAATGAATTATTTACCCTCAAAACAAAGGTTAGTGACATGTGCCAATTACCTAAGTCTTGGAGAGAGAGAATGCCCATCCAAGAGTTGGAGCAAGAAAACAAGGATCCTTGCTTTCATTCTAGACAAAGATTTTACAATAATGAGGGGCAGGAATCCATACTCTCTGATAACAATACTGGTTGCAGGAAATCATCTAGAATAAAACAAAAAGAATTGGAAGGAAAATATTTAATAGGGACTAACAATGACCTTCCTAATCAATGGAATAAATATAGGTCTGAGGACTGTAAATCTAACAAACATTCTCTAGTAGAAAAAATCAAATGTGGCATTTTCTAGGTCTTAAATTTGCCTCCAAAAAAGAAAAAATGAAAAGAGACAAGTAAAGAAAACTCCCATAAGGTATCACTTAAGGATAGTATACAGGGATCAACTATTTCCCCTAGGTTGCAGGTAGTTTATGACCTTTTTGGATGTTCAGTGACAGACTCTTCCCTAGTGAAGGAAGTTAATATAGGCTTGAGCTCACTCATTTTTGTAGAAAGACTTCTATATTTAGACTATTTGGAGGATGAAGAAAGATTTGAAGAAATTGAAGGCTTGTTGTTCTCTGAACCTAAATTCTAGGATACATTTAAAATTTCATCCAAGGATAGGAGTCCACCTAATTCTCTCCTTGCTCCCATTTTACTTCTAGAGTGGAATATCTCTTTAGGAATTCAAAAACAGGGATAACTTTAAGAAACCCCCCTCTATAAAAATATATAAAATCCTGGCGAATCTTTCATTTTATTTTTAACAAAATTAATTCCTATTGGCGAATATTTTTTAATAACAAATTTTTTGTAGAAAATATTGGCGAATCTCAAGCAATAACCAAAATTTCATTAATGACCATGGAAAATAATTATATTTAAAGAAAAAAAAGTTCTTATAGAAAATTATTAGGTTAACTATGAAAATATTTGATGGGTTTAAGGGAACTCTATAGTATCTAGTTGCTACCATTTATTTAAAATATAATCAAATAATCCTCATTGTATTGTGTGAGATAAATGTATCATTATTTTTTTTATTATAATAGGACCCAACATTTCTTTAGTGTCATTGATTTATCAACAATCCAAAGGATATCTTAGCCTCGATGAGCGTTACAAATAAGATAGTAACATTTTTGCCTCATCGAATAAAATGAAGATCACTAGATTATATTTTAAATCAATAATGACAACTAATATTGGTGACACAACCCTACTATAACTAACACATATGATATATTATTAGTGAATTAATTTAGATTTCTATAATAACTGATAAAATTTAGGCGAATTGAATCTAACCATCTATCAAATATTAGGTGAATATTTGATTTCCAATTTTTAATAAAATAAATTATTTGGCGATCTAAATATTTCTAAAATAAAATTTTCTAAAATTTTGGCGATTTAGGTCACCTTAAATCTTGAATTATTAGCCAAATTTGGATTGTCAAATTTGAAAAATTAGCCAATTAGCAAAAATTAGCCACTAAAAAAATCATTGTTCAAAAATCCATGACTAGGCAATCCTCTCTAGACTGTGGGAAAAAATGTAAGAAAGGAAAAGGGAGAAAATAATTATCTTATATAAGACCAGAGGATGGGGATGATACTGATCGAAAGAATATCACAACTTACATGTAGGTAGGGAAGGGGAATTTCTTTACCAAGTCACAATGTATATCCTGTCTTGGAATGTTACGGGTCTAAAAGCCCCTAAAAAGAAACATGTAGTTAAATGTTTCATATTAACTATTAAGGCATGTGTTGTACTATTATAGGAAACTAAAATGGATATAGAGTAGATGTCTAGATTTATAAAGGAGTTAGGTAACTAGTCTATGGAGCTGTAGAGGTTGTGGGCTCATCTAGAGGCATGTAATTTAGAATTCAAGAAATGTATCCTTCACAAAGTTGTATGGGAATAATAATTGGATGGGAGGAGAAATCAGAAGCTTAAGCTCCAATATAAGCCTATCCATCATTAATGTTTATTGTCCAAAACTGAGAAATAAGAAACTAGAAGTTTGGGATGAGATTAGCAGCTACCTTAAAGTTTGGTCAGACAAAAACATCATTCTTGGAGGATATTTTAATGCCATAGCTCATATCTCTGAAAATCTTGGGGGTTCTCAGAAGGAATCACAAATCCAAATGGAATTTAAGGAAAGGATGGATAGAGAGAATCTACTAGAAATAAAGCTTGATAATGGGACATATACTTGGTTGAATCAGAGATTAGGGTTCAGTAATATACTAGAGAAATTAGATAGATTCTTCTTTAAAGGAGATTTAATTTCCTTCCCCTTCAATTTGAAAGCTTAAATTTATTCTACCTTGGGTTCTGAACATTATCCCATTTTTCTTGATATTTTGGGGGAGGATAAACCCCTGCTATGTCCCTTCAAATTTGAGAATATATGGTTAAAAGATAAGTAATTTTTCAAATTGGTTGATGAATGGTGGAAAGAAACCTGTGTCAAGGGATCAAAAATGTTCTACTTCATTTCAAAGATTAAACACATTAAACAAAATATCATAGAATGGAATTGAAGTGAACAAATTTCAAAAATATTTTTTCTTCTAAAATTGATATCGAGCAAAAGCTCAAAGACTTGAATGAGACCATCATCCAACACGGGATGAATGAGGAACTATTTTTCTTAGAGAAAACTATTCTTAGAGAACATGAAGACATCTTGGAAAAATTGGAGATCATTTGGAGGTAAAAACCTAGGGAGACTTGGCTGGAAGTAGGCGATAAAAATACTAAGTTCTTCCATAATAGTAGCAAACAACATAGGAGCACCAGTAGAATCCATAAAATTTTCAATGCTAGTGAGGATACTCTAGAAGACCACAAGTAGATCCAATCAGAGATTGTTAATTTTTTCATATACGTGTTGAGAAACCCTAATGGTTCACATCTTCATGCTTAGAGGGACCTTCTGGTAGACATTCCTAGTATTATATAGAAAGAAGATATTCAAATACTAATGGTCAAATTCACAGAGGAGAGTTTTAATACCCTTACTCAAATGGCTCTTGATAAAGATCCAAGCCTAGATGGGTTTCCCCTTGGCTTCTTCCTGAATTGTTGGTCTTCTTTGGGTAAAGAGCTCACTGAGGTCCTTTAAGTAGCTAGATCTTCAGCTAGAGTTCTGACTAAAATCAACAACACTTTTATCTCTCGTGTTCCTAAAAAGGATAAAGATAATAGCATGGATTAATTTAGGCCAATTGAACTCTATAATACAATATACAAGATGCTATCCAAAGCTTTAGCAAATAGATTAAAAAATCCCTTGGGTAAAATTATTGGGGAAGAACAAACTGGCTTTGTTTGAGGTAGATCAATTCTTGATTACATAATCATTGCCTAGGAGGCCATTCACTCTATACAAAAAAAAAAGCAACCAAGTTTTATTATTAGACTAGACAATAAGAAATATTATGACAAGATAGAATGGAGATTCCTCTCTAAATGTATGGAAATATTTGGCTTCTCCTAGGCTTGGATAAAAATAATCTTTAAATGTATATTGACTCCCAAATTTTCCATTCTTATCAATGGTTTTTCTCATGGTTACTTTGAAGGCTCCAGAGGGATCAAACAAGGTGACCCTTTATCCCCTTTTTTGTTTATTATTTGGGTTTAAGCCTTAGGGTGCAAGATTATTAGTCTTTAGAATTAGAGCATTCTTAGAGGAGTGGAAATTACCTCTTCTATGAATTTAGTCACCCACCAACAATTTGCAGATGATACAATGCTATCTGGGAAAGGAACTACTGGGGAGGATCTCCAAATTAAAAAAAAAAAAAAATATTGGCTAACTGTGTCCTAGCCTCTGGTCAAGAAGTTAGAAAATAAAATATCAGACCTTCTTTTTCCACATTAAAAAAAACAACAAATTTTAAACTCTCTGGGGTTCAAGGAAGGAAAACTCCCATGCTCTTACCTAGGAATCCCAATTGATAAATCTTTGAGAACAATAGCATCTTGGAAACCTATTGGTGAAAGGATTGATAGGAGGATGGAGTCGTGGAAATCCAAATGCCTTTCCTAGGAAGACAAAATCATCATGATTAGAGATACTTTGGAAACTATCCCTATATATCTTATGTCTTGCATTGCTTTACCAATGGGTTGTTACATGAATATAGTTAAGAAACTAGGGAAATTTTTTTTGCAAGACGCGGATACTAAAACCAAATTTTCCCTTATTGCATGGGGTAAAATCTGCAAACCAGTTAGTACAGGAGGGATAGGCATCAAGAATCAAATTTTTCAAATTAAGGCATTAGGTGCAAAAGTATTTGGGAAAATTCATTAGGAAAAAAAACTTAAATGGGTCAGGATTCTCTGAGGAAAATACTTTTCCAATTTAAATGAGGAAGAGGCATTAAGATTTAGGGAATTCCCTTGGGTTTCCAAGATTTGGAACTTCATCTCCAAATCAAGTGGTATAATCAAATATCAAATCACATGGAAGATTAAAGATGGCAGTCAAGCTTACTTTTAGGAGGACTCCTAGGGTGGGTATCCAAGCATTAACAAATTAATGGATTTAGGTAGAAACATCAATATTTTTTTAGAAAAGTGGGGGATTTTGGTCAAGGATTACATTTACAATTCTTTCAAGATAGTTTGAGATGGTTCATGGAAGTTGAAGCAGTTTGAAGATTTAGAATTGGATCATGAGGACATTGATCAGCTTAAGTCAATTTTTAAGGACAAATTATTCTTACTAAAATATTGTAGGGATGAATTAATTTGGAATAGTTCCATATCTAGTGAATATATTGTTAAGGATGGTTATATAATTGTTTCAGGAGAATAAGACCAGCCCCAAACACAACCGTTGGGTCATTTGTGCTGGAATAAGGTTTTATTACCAAAGGCATGCCTATGTTCCTCGACGTCTTTATAGGGCAGAATTATCACTGTTGATTGGTTCAAAAATCTTGGTTATCATGGGCCTTCTATGTGCTTACTTTATCAAAATAGTGAGGAAGATGTAAACTATTTTTTTTTTTATGTTTTTCATTTGCAATAGCATGTTGGAAATTAATATGTGCAAAATTAGGATGGTTTTGTGCACTTCCATGTGACACCTTATCCCTCCTTAAATCATGGCATGTTCTTTTTAAGGAAGTCTATGTGAAAATCTATGGGCTATATCACCTTAAATTTTAGTTTGGGAGTTATGGAAACAAAGAAACAAAAGACTTTTCCAAGACAAAAAATGGACAATGCCTCTTTCCTCAATAAGATAGAGGCTTCCATAGTTTAAACAATGACCTCTCACATACAAACACAAAGTGCCCAACACAATTTCTACACTAGCTGGGATAACAAAATGTTAAAGAGATGGTATGGACTAAAGGCTCCACAAGTATTAGGTAGAGGAAATAAAGATAATGTGAGATCTAGAGAAAAAAAAATTTGGTCTACTGCTTCCTTGGGCTGGTTCAAACCAAATTTTGACTGGGCCTCCAAGGGAAACCCAGGGCCATTAGGGGTTAGCTGCATAATTCACTCCTATCAAGGTATTCTGATAGCAAGGATTGAAAAACCATTGGAAATTGACACTAATAATATGGAAGAATTTAAATCTCTCCTCACTAGTCTTTCCATGGAATTAGATATAGGTTTGGGTAAGTTAGAGAGTGAAGCTGACTCCATGATTCCATTGAATGTAGCTAGAACTAGAGCCACTCCAAATTGGAGACTTCACGCAACATTGGAAGTAATTTTAAATTTCACAGACAAATTTGAGATGAAAATTGTCAACCATATTTATAGAGAAGAGAATTCTATGGAAATTGATCTAAAAAAATAGGGAGAGACAGGTATTTCTATTCAGTACACTTGTACCCCCTTTATGAAGTCTCAATCATAGCTCATTCCAATCAAAGTGGCTACATATATTCTAATCTTTCTTGTCAATTTCAAAATACTATCTTGGCGGGAAGTATTTCTAAGTGGTATTCATCTTTCCTATCAGAAAAGTGGTCTTAGGGTTGATATTAAGGATACAGTACCGTCATTCATCTTCTAACATAGCTAGATGTATATAGGTAGGAGCAAAATAATTTAGGAGATACCATAATTTTTCCTATTTTTTGTTAGAGTTGGGTATCTTTCATTCTTCCTCCCAAAATTTAGCAAGTGTAGCTAAAAACATAAACATAAACATTCCTTCAAGATATATTTAGTAGATACAACTCAAAAATTTCCATCTTGGGCTTGTGAAAGCTGATAAGACTTCTTTGATGGCATTAAAGATGCTTGCATGGGTCAGGGAAAGAACACTTAACCTACAAGTTGTCCTTCCACAAAGATTTCAGTTTTGGGTTTCATGCAGAGTGATGGAAGATGGTTTATGATTTGGTTTTCATAGTTTTGATTGCCATATCCTTGTCACTATTGGATCCATTTGAGACAATGTTTTTTTTAAAGTTTGAATAGAAATGGACACTCCCATCAAGCTGAATTTTGAACTAGAAGAGATCGCATTTGATAGACCAATCGATCCTCAAAGGCTCAAAGAAATCTCCAACTTTAAACATAGGTTGGTTCTCCATGCCATTAGGAAGGTACTGGGCTTTAATTTATTGTGTACTAACCACAAATAGATTGTTAATTTTGACATTTGTATAGGCTTCCTCATGAGTATTCGTTTTTCTGAGGTATGTAAAATAATGGTGAAAGAAATATGCCAACACTTGTTTGTTGAAGACTACTTAGTGGTCATCATGGAGCCATAGTTAACATACACACAGCCATCACTATGCCCCTTCTATGTGAAAAACTTGTATTTCTGAGAGTAGGTGATCTATTCCCAGGTTTGGGGAATAATCAAAGGCATAACATTTATGTCAGGTCTCCCTAGAGACTCTTTATCCTATGGGGTTGGGAATGGGAGGATCACAACATCAGAAGATATATGATGAAACATAGCATTTCATTTTTATCCAAATTTTTGGGCTTGAAGGACAACCTAAATGAACCTTTTGAAGATTACTTGAATGAAAATCTATATTGCTTTTACCTATGTAGATATGATGAAAAACTAGATAATGATCATCATACAACATTATGTTCCTAATGAGACTGTAGTGAAGAATAAAATATGAGATATCATCCTCGATATCAGGCCAAAAAATGTTGAATATGTCTTTCACTTGCTTAAGGGGATGGATAGATTTTATTCTTTGTCTATCAACAAGGGCTTGAAATAGTTTAAAAATAACACTTCACTCACCTATGAAATTGTAAACAAGGAGTATCTGATGCTGCCTCTCCCTAAGAATAATTTGGAAAAAAATTACATGAGAAGATGATATTTGAAGGATGATATCTAGGCTACAGTTACCATGCTCGGTATATTATACGGGCTTCCCCAATCTATCCAACTTCAACGCTAGATGATTTTGGTGATTGAAGGGGAGAAGGTCTAGGTTCGACTAGGATACCATCCTAAGTGATAACTTGGATAAACAATTGATTTAAGTGAAGAATAAGCCCAAGTTCTATATGAATTGTTACATTGTATATTTACTTGCTTCTAGGGTTGAATATCCAAGGTTATTCAAGGGAGGAGATTTTGGTCAACCTAATGCTTGGTCATTCACTGTATATTCGTAGCTAGTAAGGAAATAAAATTGACTTAAAATAACTCAAAGTACAATATTTTCAATGATACTTTGTCTTTATAATAATATTCCATTGAGAGTGATTTGCAAAGACACTCTCAGAGGAAGATGCAATAAAGGTATGGGCCATTTCAGCCTATTATGTTCAATTCAAGACTTTCACATGTATAAGAGTGGCAAGGTTTACTCTCACACCAAAGAATCTTCCCAGGTATCCCTCTAATAGGATCATCATTTTGGAGATTGCTAGGAATCATTTATATGCCTACGAACATATAAAGTTCAAGACAAAATATTGTTGGGACTTTCCCATCTCCACCAGACCTCACTTTTTGCAAGACATGAAAGTATTCAAGTCTCTGGCCTTTGAGTGGGATGAATTTCCCTTACAACCAATCAATTAAATGATGAGAACCAGATTTGATCACATCGACACCTATAGTCACATGATGGGTAGACATTATGTCCATGAGCCTCACATTGAAGATCATTGGATGAACTGTGTAGATGACTATGAGGTCAGGATCTGAGACTATTGTGGAATATCTCTTGAGCTTGCACAATATTCTCTACATCTCTATATTTCATCCAAAGTTTGGGAAAAAGATACTGAAGATTTTTTGGATCATTTATACAATCAATATAAGATATATGAAAGGGTCATTTTAAATGCAGAGGTAGATAAGGAAGAAAATGACAATATTGAATTCAAGGGAAGACATCTGATAAAGACTACCAAGGAATGGAGTAGAAGGTTGTTTAAAATGGATCCTAAACCAATGAAGACACAACTTGATCCACCATCCAAAGAAGATAAGGGAAAAGGAGAGAAAATAATAGTGACCAAGTTCAAGGGGACAACTCCTCAAAAGCCAAAAACCATTTAAAGACATGATCAACTAGTTGTATATAGCTCAAATCTAAAGATAAAACCAACAAGGAAAAGAATGACAAGGAATATTACTCCACCTACTATTCAATCACCAATAGCATAAGTTAAAACCTCTACCTCAGGCAAGTCTCCAACAATTAACATAACAGGACAAAGAACTACCCAAGAAGAGAGGGGAAGGGTACACAGTTGAAAATTTTGCAAGAAGAAGAAGAGGAAGAAGAAGATGAAATGCCCTTGGAAAGGAGAACATGATCAAGAAGAACAACCACCAAAGGAAAATATCAAGAAGATAATGTCCCAATTGATGTAGATACAGGTGCATAAGAGGAGAAAGTAGATCCCACAAATTCCTTTGGTCTTAATGAATTTTATATTATGATTTTGAGAATCTAGCAAAATTTTAAGGATCAAATGACAAACCAACCAAATCAAACTATAGTAAAACTTTTGGAGTGAAGGTACCATTGACCCTGCAAGTTACTCTCACTTGTCCATCCCAATTCACTACCCCTATTGTTGAATGATCATTTAGGGAATCGACTACTGAGAAATAGCCAAATATATAGATATATTCATTCACAACAAAGTCTATGGACGTAGAGATGGAAGTAGAGGTGCAAACTGCTCCAAATATCCTCAATATGGTGTCACAATCATGACAAGGAGACTTTTCACAAGACACACTAGTTTATAGGGAGATTGGAGACAATAAAAATGTAGAACAAATTTCATCCACTCCACCTCCTATTCATGAAACTCCTCCTATTGTTCCTATTCATTTTTTCCACACCTCCTCCTTATAATCATGCACCCACTCCTATGCCTTCCATTTAAATTCCTACTCCACCTTCAGTTCCCATTTTTTTCAACTCCAACTACCCATGCCGCTTTATCAAAAAGGTCTACACCATCTTCAAAAGCAAGGTAAAAACATTTAATAGGTCTCTAGGTAGAGATATTGATAAGTTCATGCAAAGATGTTGAAGAAAGATAAGTTGATAAGGATTCCACAAGGGAAGAGAGTACTCCTCCTCATGAGGATGCACCCAAAGAATGAAATCCCACTACTGGGGAACAACTAGAGGAAGTAGAAGAGGAAGAGCTAGAGGACCAAGAAAATTCAGAAACAGGGCAAGATTTGGAGAAGGAAAATGAGAGGAAGAGATCAAAATCTAGGATACAAAAGAAACAACTTATATTCTAAAGATTGCCCCATATGAGTCGGTCACTACATTCACCAAACCTACATAGTTGACTAAGGAGATACAACCAAGAAGAAGAGTATAACCTGAGGAAGAAGACATAGACATGGTTGTCTTAGGCCAAAATTTCCATAGATGTGAATCTAGTGTCCCAACAAGAACCATGTCCTATGTAACTCAAGACCATAGAGACCGATTGAAGACACAATTGGCGATACTGGCAGTAAGTGCCAGTGCATCAAAAATCACCCCCAAAGATTATAATTTTGAAGAGGTTGATTTAGGTGAACCTACAAGGGAAGGGAGTAATATATTGATGACACTTGGGTTGAAACATACCTTAGGACTCATGGATAAGGAAAAGAAAAATATAAAGGCATTAACATAACATAATGAAGCATTGAAGAAATTCATTGTTAAAATAGAAGGTCCCATTGACTTGGATTACCTGGAAGCCTCATTATAGGCTATCTTGGATAATAGGACTGCATAATAATTTCCCATAGATGTACCCCATTCTTGTATTCATGCATGTACAGATAAGAGGGTTGATTTTGAGGAATTTGGGAAGACCACCATCAGAGCAATTTTGAATCCCTTCAAAGTTATCCTTAAGGAGGCCACTAAATTTTTTGATATGATGGGAAATAGAGAGGGATTGAATATGTAGATTGAGAAATGGCATAAGGTTCTTAAAGACCTAAATATAATAAGGAAGTAATGCTTCCATATTGTGGTCAAGATATATGAAGGATCAAAGATGGACAAGTTTGAGACCTGGATCAAGGACATAACTCAAACAATAAAGGTCTATCAATAATACCCAGATAGAGTGAGAAAAATTCATGGAGTTATGATGTGGGTTGAGAAAATAGAGAAATTATTAAAGGGAATTGACCTATATTTGCATGAAGATAAAGAGAACCAAGTTTTGTACCCGATAAAGAACATGTTGTGTAATAATTCATGAGAATCTTGGCAAGTATTTAAATACAAAGGAGAACCTCTAGCTAATTTTTCATTTCAAGGAGGATATGCAGATAATTTTGGAGCATGAAGAAGAGATCAAATCCTTTTCCACATAACTAGTTGCCTTTAGGGAGAAGCAAGAACAATTCCTTAGTGCCATCTAAGTTGCAGACTTGGAAGAAGTGTAGGAGATAGTGGAAGGAACCTGCAAGGCACATCCAAACATCCTCCAAAAATGACCAAGTGTTATGTTGTGGACTTAGTAAAATTTTACAAAAAGGAGATTTTTTGACACTTAACCATTTTTCCAACTCAAATTTTTGGCCTTTCAAACTTTGAAATTCTTAAATTTTGGGAGTCATAAGGAATTACACTTAGTCAATTTTCAGCTAGTCAATTTTTAGAGTTAGTGTCGAGGTCCAAAATTTTAGGGCCATTTCAACATAGAAATAATTTTCATGGACAGATTGTTTCAGATCAGATTGCATGCATGTTTGGGGTTGTCTTATTTTCCTAGAAGATATCAATCAGTTGTATTCATCAAGAGGAGCCAAGATGAAGATTCCAAGGAAGAACTCCAATTTTAGAAGAAGACTCTAATTCAAGAATGGTGGAACTCCAGTTCTAATCTATTGTTTGCTGAGTAGATTTTTCCTTATTTTCTCACATAAATGTAATGCAAATGGATTAAAATCTATGAAATCTTGTTAATTGTTAGTTTAGGAGTAGTTTTATAGTTTTAAATTCTAGATTTAAGTTTATTTAATCATTTTAGAAGTAGGTAGAACCCATTTAGTCATTTTTTGAAGTTTTGCATCTTGAAGCATAAAGAATACCTAGAAATCAGATATGAAAGCATATTACAGAGATCCAAAATGTGAAAACATCTAGTAGACATTCAGAGGGAGGAAGTTTTTTTCTATTTCATAGTTCATGAAGTTGGAAGCTGCGAAATGGCTAAAATTCACTATTTCTCAGGAGGAGAAAACAAAGTGGAGAAATAGAATTTTTTTGCTATGTTGCCAATAGATCACTAGTAAATTTTGGCCATATTTTAGGTGTGATTTGGTTGATTGTTTGATGTCGGTTGGTCATCCAAATGACCAATATTTTTATTGGAGTTTTTTTGTCGATTAGGTGACCCAAAAAACATTGTGTTGAATTATCGACAGTAATAGTGGTCGAATGATCGACTTTATAATGTGTTGAGATTGTGAACATTCTAGTTGATACAATCCATTGATCATTGTCATTTTCATTAAAATATCAAAATTAGTATGCGTTGAGACTGTGGCATACTATCAAAATTACAATCTAATTGTTAGATAGAAAAATTAACTAAAGTTGCATACTGTGAATATAGTAAGAGAAATGGAATGAAAGGAAATATATTGTATTAATTAATGATATGAAATAAAAATAGTAAGCTAGGGTTAGTTCACTTATGATGTTCCACCTTGTACCTATAGTGGGCCCGAATATCATTAATGTCAAGTCATGAAGCGCTTTATAAAAAGAATCGTTACCTGCAAAAATGTCATGTGATCATCAATCCAAAACTTGTTATGAATAATTTAATTACAATTACAATATAAATAATAATAATTCTAAAGTACCTAGAAGCTTAGGACATTTTAAATGCATCAATTCTTTATCGTCTATCAACAATGATGTCTCCATAACTCTCGTGCTAGAAACATGGGTAGATCCAAGAAACAGTGGTGAATTATCACCAATATAGGTAATCTGATCTGTATCTAGCGTAGCAGTCATCGGTGTATCTCCAACTATAGAAAATTAATCCACTATGAGATGCACCCAAGATTAAAGTACAAATTATCAAATCTTAATTAACACAAAACCAAATATAGAAAAATAAGGATTTACCAAGCATAGGCCATGAAGGCATCATTGTTTGCATCCTCCTTGTTTTTGACATTACACTCGACCCTCTCAAATGGTTGGTCCTTCTAGGAGGAGTCACCTGGCTCACTTGATGACCAGAACAATACATTGTTAGCAAAGACATTTTTAAATAATAAGAGTAAGATTAGCTTTCAATATTGTTTGAGTGAAGATTTTCTTTGAAATTTTGAATTAGTTGTAACTTTATCTTTTCCTATAGTTGTATTTACGGTATCAGTAAGTCCAATGAAAAATGTACACTTCTAAGCAGTAAGTCCAATAAAGTTTTTTAATGTTCCAAAGAAAGAATTCCTTGTAACTTGTTAACTCAAGGATTATTTTACCTGAGGTGGGAGTTCTGCTACTACCGACATCACCATGATGTCCATGACCAAGTACTTGAATAGCCATAAAATCTTGTAGCAAGAACACATACATATTTTAGCTCATGAAATAAAAGAGCATAAAATATAACCCTTTATTGAACTTTTTTTATAAATAAAGATTCATTACTGCTTACTTGATAACAACATGCTTGCGATGTCAGTTATTGTGTCCTCATCACCATATCCTCGGTTGGATTTGGATCATCCAAAAGTTTCATAATTTCTTTAGAGACTGTTTTTAATTTTTTCTTCACCATATTCAAAGGGTTAAGGAAATTTGGGAGCTAATCCATATCTACATGAGATATTTCCTATGTTGTTGCAGGTGCTTTTCCCCTATCTTGAACATCAATTTGTGCTAGGAATATCAGTAAAACTATCAGAATAACTCTAAAACCCTAAATAAAAGAACATATTAATATAAAAAATTTCAACTATCTAATTTGTACAATTACAATAAGGTTTAACTTTGCTGAAGAATGGGTGGGTGGTGTTGGTTGTATTTCTTATTTTAAAGTTTGCCCTAAAATTTTTGAGAATGTCTATCTTGCCTGTACCCTGAAAGTTGAGTCCATAATTTAAAAATGATAATATCCTGCTATAAGTAAGTCTTGTTACCTCAAAACCATGCTGAGAGGGTTAGAAAACCTTAAACCCTAGTCTTTTCTAGACAAAATGCGAAGAAGCCTTAATTGTCTTGGACAGGCTCTATTTTCCTGTTACCTTTTTGGCACTTAACTCAAGTTTATTTGGATATGCTTTATTTACAATCACCAAGTCTCATAAGAGAAATCAAATATTCTTTATAACCACGAGACTTGGCGAAAAGGCTTTGTCACATAGTCTCTAGATGAAACGAAATATGCTAAAATGGTAAGGAGACTTAGTGACCACCATTGATTTTAAGTCAAGATCTGATGGTAGTCATGTTGTCTCATGATTTAATCAGAGTTAAGATTTTCATAAAGTGACTTTGAGACTATGCAGTCACGTTGTCTCTAGATGTAACTCATGGTTATGGGTTAAGTTTATAAGTTAACAGTTTAAGTGTTGTCGCTAAGTCTCATGATAAAAGGTGAGTTAAGCAAAGGACTTTGAGACTACGTGACAATCGTGGATCAGAAAGTTAATCTAACAAAAGAAAGGAAGTCTCTTGATTGTAACCATGGTTCTGAAATTATCAAGTGACATGGAGAATACATAGTTGCTAGGTCTCTGAATAAACTAAAGGTCAAATTTTAGTATAAAATATTGTTGTTGGCAGGTCTCTAGATGAAAAGTGGGTTAAGTTAATAATCTAGAGATTCAACGACAATCATTAGATGAGGATATGATTGGATGGTAGTCGCATTGTCGTGACATGAGTTTGAAAAGTCAAAAGGTATTCAGTGATTTAGAGACAAAAGGAAAAATATGACACGTGTCTATTTTTCGCTAGGTCTCATGAAGTATTATGGTTTGTGATAAGAATTAAGAGACTTAGTGACAACCATTGGAAACAGAGGAAAAGGGAGACTTAGAAAAAACCATTGGATACAGAGGAAAAGGGAAATTAGTGGTTGTCAGGAAGTCTCTAGATGAAAAGGTTAAAGGTGATTTATTTAAGTGACTTGGAGATAGAAGGAAATAAATGTTATATTACACTATAGTCGCCAAGTCTCCAGATTGAATTAAGTTGATAAATTAAAGGTATCATATGCTTAGTAGCTAAGTCTCCAATATAAAATGGTTAAGTTATACACATATAGTGATTAAGTGACATAAGCTTAAGTCATGAAGTCTCTTAAATCATTAATATGATTAGGAGACTTAGCGATAAGTGTTCAATTAAAAGGAAATCTACGATGGACAGGATGTCGCATAATAAACTCAGAGTTAGGAATTTATTTCAGCGGATTGGATTTTTTTAGTCGCATGATCGCCATAAGTTGACTAATATTAAGCTAAAGTAAAGTGATACATGTCATCACCAAGTCTCGAAAGTAAATCAGGATTAAAAGAAATGTTAAGCAACATGGAGAAAATGCATTGTCACTGGGTCGCTAGATGAGAAAAGTAAGAGTTAAAGTGAGGAAGAGTTGAAACAATTGCTGACATATTAATGTGGAAAATTCATCGGCCAATCAAAATGCAGAACAATAATGACAAAGTGGAAAGAGTTGTTGAGATGTTTGAAATGAGCCAATCACGTCATTTTTAACCTCTGATAGAATTTAATAAGAATTTTCATGAATTTGTCACTCATTCAAATTTGATTGCCTATCATGATCAAAGGATACAGCTAGAAACTAATATTAATGGCACAATATGTAAATTGATGGCAGATGTGATCATTTTCTTCAATAATGAGCTATGTACTTCAGTTATTTTACCATAAGTAGTTGATTTCATGATTTATTCTCACTTATCTTTCTTTCATATTTTAGTGCAGAGAATTTGCTAGGTTTTCTGTATCTGAGAAAACAAAGAATTGCTACCTTTGAAGAGTATATCAAGTGAAGTTTTTAGTTGTAGAATTTAAGATATTTGATTTGATTCCCAGAGCTCTTGAATTATTTTCAATGCATTTGAGTTCAGGATAAAGGTTTGTCAATAGATTTCTTTCAATATCAATATCAAAAAATTTGAGAGCAGAACAAAACAAGATGAGTAAAGTAGTAAGTATGGCCTCCACAAGTGGAAGGAGTGATGATGTGGATGATGATTCAAAGGGAAAGAGGAACTATTCAGATGAGTTCCTAAAATTATTGCCAGGTTCTACATAGAACAAGAAATAAAATTTTGGTATCCTAATTGATGATTTGGCCAACACCAGAGATGCAAAGACACCAGGAACATCAGGTTATTCTCTGTTCAATTATTTCTATAAGAATTGTAATGAAGTTGTGCCAATTTCAACCCTTGGACATGTGGAATGGCTAGATTATTAGTTCCTGATGTATTTATAGATGTTGATCTCATTTTAGACCTAGCAAACAATTATGATGAGCTTAGCAAAACAATTAAGAGAAATGATGGGACTGTATGACTTGCTTTAAATAGGAATTCATTTATGCAATCATTTAACCTCTATTACCAAACATCAACTGAAATTAACCTTAAGAGACAAGAAGAGAGGTATGAGAAGGAATCGAGAGTCATTAGGAATTTTATCAAGATAGACATGCCTAAGGAGATGAGGAATCATATTTCCCCTTTACTAGGTTTGACACCTTATGCTTACAAATATTTAAACCACTACATGAAATACATTTTCTATGTACTGTGTAGAGCGCTAGGGAGGGATGGAGGAGCAAAAAGGATAAATGTAGGCATTCTAATGATGGTCTTAGACCTATAGGATGTGTATACAAGCACTAGTTATGACTACATCCAATATATCATTGATAGGATGCATGAGGATTTTGTTTCTATTAGGAAAAAGGAGAAAGAGCCCAAGTTTCTGCATTATTCTATTTTGATGCATTTATTACTTTATTTCAATTAACCTATAATGGATCAACAGAATTTGAATCCTCAAAGATTTTGCTACAATCAGCCCAACCTCATTCAATCCAAGATCAAGGTGTGGAACTACACTTCTAAGGATTGTGACTTCTGTGGTTTCGAGAACTGGATTGTGTACCCAATAATGCAAAGCCTAGGAGTAAATAAGACTAGGTTACCTGCAAAAGTACTGTAACTTTTGAGGCCATGTGAGTACATGGATAAATGGTTGGGTGATCATAATTGGGGTGATTTCTACCTGGGAAATAATTTTACTATGATAAGAGTATATCGATGTTCACATCCTCCTCACATTCTCCCATATCATGTTCCAACTAGGATAGTTGCAATAGAATTCATCTGGTAGCTAATGTTGATAGATAGAGAACATTTAGCACCACATAGGAAGGGGACATTTACCCCTAGACAGTTCAAAGTGTATCAGTTTATAATTGGCAAGAGGGTTGTAGATCCAGTAAACAACTGGATGAGTCACTATAAGATGAATGTAGCGTTGTGTAGATATATTGATATTGAAGGATTCATTGTGGGAGCTAAGAAGATTTTAATTCCTACTATACCATATAACTATGTACATGAAGAATGTATAGAGGAGGATGCTATAAAAAATGTTTTGGAAGAAGAAGAAGTAATGAGAAGAGTAGACTTGATCCAGGAACTTTTAGATTTGGAGAGACAAGTAAAAAGAAAGCGCTTGTCTTTTGAGGGATTTTTCCCTCAATTATCATATTTAGATTAGCTTAAGGCCATGTTAGATAATCATAATGTTTTATGTGATCAATTAGAGGGTCACCTTGTGGTGAAAGAAAAGGAACCAGACCATTTTGAGTCTGAGTATGAAGATGAGAGTGATGGAGGCTATGCAGTTCCAAGCCCATCTCCTATGGATCAGTCACCACAAAATATTGAGCAAGAAGAAGGGAAAAAATATTTTATTGATCTAACAGAGGTCCCAGAGCATGAGGCTACTAATGAGTCTCCCTCCAAGAAACAAAAGATTTACAGTAGTGAATATTTGTATGCCTTAACTGACATGAGAAAAGAGAAGAAGAAAGATAAGGTGAGTGCCCTTATTCCTGGCAATAGGCCCTATGATCACCTATTAAGGAAAGAAGTAAGAAAAGGAAAGAAATTGCAGCAAGAATTTGAAGAAGATATTGAATTACCTCTCTTAATTGGTATTGATTAAAGCGTAATCCATTAGCAAAAATTCCTTGATGATGACAATTCCATAAAAACTCAGGAGTTTAAATATTTCCTTAGATGGAATAAATAGAAGAAAGTAGGTGAACAACTAAGATTAGTAGGAGGAGAACCAGTCACTAATGAGGCCCTCCTAGCCATACAAAATTATGATCTTTAATCTGAGGATATAAGTCCTAAGGAGGCTAGATAGTTAGTTAAAGAAAGTGGCATGTTGTTTGCTGAGGGTTGGGATCTAGCCTCAACATTCATAATTGATGAGATCAGAAAGCAACCAGATTTAAAATTGTCATCTAAGGAAAAAGTTGGTCAAACGATCAAAGGATTTGGATATGATCCAAAGTTTCAAGCAATTGCAATGTGGAGCTTGGCTCCTAAAGATCAGAAACCAGATATATTAAATATTCAAGAGAGCATGGTAGGTAATCAAATGGTGTGGTTAGTACATAACACCAATGACATGGAGATCTCCCAAATTGTAACCTATTGGGCACAATTGAATGAAGACAAGACAAAATATTTATCTTAGAAATGTGATACATTGATAAATGAGGCTAGTGCTATAGCCAAAGATAGGGAGATGTGTTATATCAAGATACATTCTCTAGAGAAAGGAATTATGGATCTAACTCAGAAATTAATAGAAAATCTAGAAGTTGTCACTGCACCACCAAAAGAGGTCACACATGTAGAGGTCCAAACAGAATTAACAGGAGACTACGCAGAAACAGGGGAGATGATCGGTGAGCACAATAAGATTGTTTTAGGTGCATTGATAAGTGTATTTCAGCACAAGATTGATATCCTGAAGGATAAAACTGATTTGATTTTAAATTCATATAATAAACTACCTACTCTACATACTAAGGTGCCTAGTTTTATTACTATTTTAAACCCTTATTTTGCAACTTGGTCTAGTAGAACACAAATTTTTGAAAGGTTAGCCTCCCTACAACCACATAGAAATGATTTTCCAGAGATATTTACTGAGGTTGGTGAGGAGATAGAAAATATAAATGTGACCTTACCTTTCTTCAAAGGTAAGTTAAATCAGATAGAGGCAAGATTGAGCCTATTTGGTACATATTTCAACAGATTCATTCCTCCAATCAAGGGAGAAGATAGTTAGATCAAGACCTTGGTGGCTTGGAAAGGAAAATTTGATAGCAAGTTGCCTAATAAAGAGGCTTTTATTACCGATGTAGAATTGGATATGGAAATATACAATAAAATTATGGATGAAGCCATTAAGGTTGAAACTGACATCAATAAATTTTTAACAGATGTCAAGAGTATAATAGATGCCAGGTGGGATAGGCCGAAGGCACAATTGCAATATATTCAAAGCTTTAACTAGCCTTCCAAGGATGATGTAGCAACATGGGATTCAATGACCAAACCTAAAAGGAAGAAGGCTATTGCAGTAGAGATTGATATCATTGATGAAGATTAGATAGACACCTGGACCTTGCTCTATGAGCACAGGAAGGTTAGTAATCACAAAAGATAAGTGTAATTTATCATGTAATGGTGGTCACTTGGTCTCATTTCAAACATCAGATTCTATCCTAAACATAAATAAACAAAGGTGCCAAAGTTCATATAAACACAAAGGAGAATATCAGATTTCATCCTCTGCTTTTGTCCTTCCACTGCTTGGATTATTCTTTTATTTTGTTTTATTTGCATTTTAGGGTTAGATATTTTAAACCATCTAAATATTTTTGCATCCTTACCTTAAGGATTCCAAGATGGTTTGAGCCTATATATAAGATAAAATTATAAAATTTTAAAGGGATGGTGAAAATATAATTGTAAAACATACTACAAAATTTGGTATGAGTTTTTGAGCTTTCAGTTTTTGTATGTATGAAGCAGAAATATAAATGAAATACAATGCAACTTCTCTTCTATATTTCTGTTGTCTCTTTTCTTATTGTGTATGCTCTTTTATGTTTAATTTGTAAGGCATTTTAAGCATATTGGTTACAAGGTAGCTATCAAATTGCTTGCAAGTTTCTTTCAAGGGAAGAACTAAGTTTTGTGAGTAGTTTCAGGGAGCATAAACAATATCTAAGGATTTGATATAGTAGTGTGGAAGTGACAGGGTAATTTTTAAGGCACTTTACTCAAGTTTCATATACGTTGTATGGCAATCTATAGTATCTTTGTTTACTTTTCTATGGATTTTGCATCTTTTGACTCTTTAGCCCAAGGATAGGCACTGGTTTTGAAATTGTCAAGTAGTTTTTCATCATCCAAATATTTTAAAATACTCAAATCAATTACATTTACATACAAGCATACATTCATAAGCAGTTGTGTTCTTAGAGTTCACAATTCAAGTTTGTTGATTCCTTTGAGAGTGAATCAAATTAGGTTACCCTTCCTGAGGTTCATCAAGAACTAGAAAAAGAAGAAGGATGAGAATCCTTATCACCTTGTTACTTATTGTTATTCAAATAATAACTTGGCTCATCATGCTTTTTATCAAAATATGCTTAGTTATTTGCAAAGGCATATACTTGTTGATCCATTAGAAAGCATTCAGTAAGTCAGTAAGAAGATAATCCACTCTAAGGATACTATTATTCAGTAATCATTCATAAGTAATACCTTCCTGAGCTAGTGGATCTCAGAAAAGGAGGAGATAGTAGATTCCCCAAATATTATCTAGTACCCTCATCAATTAGCCTTTTTCTTGTATAAGATAAGAGTGTGCAGTCAAGTATTTGAATATATGGTTACACTAAAAGTTGGGTTGCAAGAAAAAGAGCTAATAGGTGGAGCATCCCTGCCACCTCTATCATGTGAGGGATCCATGTCATCCTGTGACAAAGATTAAATATTAAAACTTTGGCAAACTGAAAGCAATAGACTTAGCAAAAAATTATTATTAATAAAATGGTATATTGGAGTCATAAACTTGAGGTTAGTTTAAATGGTACATAGTACTTACGCCCCCCCACCCCCATGATAGTAACTTTATTTTTATCCATGCAATTTAAATGGTAATTTATTAGCAGTTCTTCCCTTGCACTTATTGATTTTATTGCACATACAAAAACATGATTCCCCTCACGTACCTCAGATATATAATTGGGTTTCTTATTAGTTGGTGCAGGTCGCGTACTACTTATAAAACCCATAATATTCCCTATTATTTTTGGTCTCCCATCAATTTAAATGGAAAATCTTTTACTTTGACTATTTTATTTCCAATGTATATAATTTTCTGATAGTGCATACCTACACATACTTTTTTATATTAAGCAATCTGCATCCAACCATGGAAATTGTAACAAGGTCCGACAAAATACATCAATTCAACAACTTTTTTGTAACATACCTTTGTCCCATCCATGGAAAGTAGGCCCAAACTATGTAAAGAGGATGGAGCTATGTGATATATCCTCTTGTTACCACAAAAATCAATGTTAATTAGAGGTAGCTCCTTGGGTACCCATTCTTTCTCAAGATGTGTGTACCAAAAGGGCACCTTGATGTCACCTTTGGTCTCATCATCATAAGAACATGACCCCCCTTCAGCAAGAAAAAATTGCATGCATTTATTGAATTTTTTTCTAATATTTTTACCTCTAGTTGATCTCCCTATTTTAGTCTTACTACATGTCAAACTTTCGTCTACCATTCCCACATTTCCCTAATTTGAGGAAGATAGATCTGGCAAGTACCTATTTGGTGGTTCTTGCAATCCATCAAATGAGATATATAGTTGGTAAGGAGTGAGATGTTTTTCTAAGTGAGGGTAATGTTGATGAAGTCGGCCATAAAATTGATTTTGATGGTAGTACTGTTAAATCATGAGCAAGTTAATAACTTATTATTAAACCACTCAATGAATATGGGTGTAAAGAGAAAGTGCAAGAAATTAATAAACTATTTCTATAGGGCGTATTGACTTATACCTGCTGATTCATGTCACTATGCAAGATCCTCGTCAAAGGGGTTAAATTTCCTGCATATGTGAATCATTTATCTCAAGTTACCTAAAAATTACATTATATGTATGCTACAAATTATGGAGAAGATAAAATGAACAATATGCAAGATCATAAACATGAACAAATTACCTTTACCTTATATATGGAATGCAAGATTGTGAACAGAAGGGGTGACAATGTGTGTAGTCAATTGTCTGTTTCCAGAAAGGTTGGCAATCAAACAAAATATATTCATGTAATCAACATAAATTAATTGAGCATCGCAAGCAATACATTGGTTATCATAAATCACATTTGTTGTAATCATTATAATTAAACACAATGAATTAATTATACCATGCCATTAGAGTTGAATACTTCAATAAATCAATATTAAACATATATACTAATCAACATAAATATATATAAATAATTAAATCACATACCTTGTACATTTTAATCATGTCATTGATAATTTGATTCATCATCATCGTCATCATCATCATCATCATCATCTTCATCATCATCATCTTCTTCTTCTTCTTCTTCTTCATCATCTTCAGTATCTTCTTCTTCCATCACATTATACTTTACTGGACTTCCTCTTGGATCATGTCTACCAACAAATGACCAACCTAGTTTATGTGGAACCCCTAAGTAAAACACTTTCTCACATTGTCTTGGAAGAACATAGGGCTCATCTTCAACTGGCTCAAATAACCTTGTATTAATCATTGTAAATCCATTATCATGTTGAATAATAGTTCTATCAGGATCATTTTGATTTAGTTGTAGCCTGTACCATTTGATGATGAATAGAACTAATTTGAAGGAGTTAAATTCACACTCAAGTATATCATCCAAGATGCCATAGTATTCATTTTGATATTGTTGAGGATGTATGTCATTTCTAGATGAAATATTAGTGACCTCAAAGACTACAGTTATCCTAGAATCAAAAGTTTTCTTTGTGTCATCCAACTTTTTTATGTAAAATTTGTGGCCATGATAGGACATAGCTTTGTGGTGCTTGAACTGTAATTTTTCAAGCGTTTAAAAATTATTTGCTTCATGAGTTGATATGAAACATATGGGTCATGATCATTAATAATTGTTTGCGTGCCTATCTACCTCTTAAACCATATGCTATATCAATTACCATTGGCGTAACATTGGAATCTCCAATATGATGATCTTCTCTAACCAATGAAGCAACACCTTCCCATGTTAATGAGTAACCATTGTATTGACATCGTTCAATCCATACCGTCATCAAATCAAGATTTTTTCAATATACAAATGTATTACATCCCACTGGATCCCAACTATATAAAAAAATAGACCAATTACAAATAAATTATATTAAAGATTTATAAGAATTAATTAACTACAATAACATCTTATAATTACCTCTCACTTTCGTTAATCTACCTTTCCCCATAAAGTAATCCCCTTCAAATTTTTTAATTGAGTTGAGATCTCTATCACACCAAGCCCTTCAAAATTTCAAATGCCTCTCAACCATCCACATTGACCTAGTTTGTACAAGTCTACACAATTCAATCTCCTCAACTTGATGTATGAGGTAGTGTTCTTGTACATTAAAAAAATTTGAAGGTAGACACTTTTGCATTTCACACATAATATGAGGAATCTTTTTCTTCCAATATTTTATATCTTCTTTATGGATTTCTTTCCATGACAACCTCCTCATGTATTTTCCAAGATCATCTATAACTTGTTTGGCACTGTTGTCTAAGTGGTGTGGGAGAGATTGAAGTAGAACGTACTGCAATAATTGTAAAATTATCTTTCAATGTTTTATAAAATAATACAATGAAAACTAAATTCAGTATATAAATATATAGTGAATACAAAATAACATGAATTACCTTAATAAATGTATTCCAATCATGTGTTTTCATCCCTGGCCCAAATTCACTTTTCTTTGATATGAGATTGTTTATGTTCGCAACAAATCTTGTGGGAAAACATATTTTTTATATGATTTCTTTTATATTATTGCTTTTCTGCTCTGACAATAACCAAGTAAGGGAACATATATCAATCTAGTCTCCATTTTTATTTGATCAAATGACATTTTTCATTGCATGGTTGGATTCCTCAATGTCACTAAAAATTTTGACAGTTTTGTCTTTATCACGCCTTCCATCCAATAATTTCCATAATGTCTTTGTTACATTCTTTCCAATATGCATATCATCAAACAAATGAATGATTAGTAGTTTCTCGTAGTATGGAAACCTAATAAATTATGTAGGATAACTTTTTAGTCCTTTTGGAAGTTGGTCATTGATGCATTGCCGACCTTCACAAGCATCAATTACATCATCAGTAAACAAAACACAATATCAAAATATAAATTTCAAACAAGAACCATCAGATGGAATGACATTACCTCGACAATTTATTCTAGTCTATTCCAAATTCCATAGGAGAGGTTTCATTCTCTGTGGCTTGATGTAGTCTCTTCTTTCCCATTAAAAAGATGTTTTTCGGTAATTTGGTACTTATGATTTCTATGGAGAAAGTCTCTATACTCATCAAATACCTACTTTCCTAAAATTTTTGAATGATGATAATTCATCTTTGAACCACAAATTGGATATGCAAATTTTCCCTTTGTCTGAAGACCTACAAGATGGTGTATAATTGGATTAAATATGTTAATTTTGTGTTAGCACTAAAACATACAAAAAAAGAGATGTTAACAAGAGAACATATCACAAAAATGTGTTATCCCAAGGGCATAATGTATTGTCCATACAAGCATTGCATGAAATTGAAATTATCTTTGACTTAGGTATGTGCACCAAGATGGGGGATTAAAAAGGTGTGAAACTATTTTTTGGTCCCCCAAAAGACATAGGGCGCACGCCCTATGGCTTTGATTGCCCGAGCCTAAGGCTTGGGAAATAAAAACCAATAGGGCATGCACCATATGTAAAATTATGAAAAATCCTTAAGGGAGGGAGGAAGAAATCTCAACAGGTCCTGCCAGACCAATTTCAGCACTAGGCCAATACATAAAATGTAACATTTATGTATAAGTTACATACTCTTCCTTTCTTATAAGTTACATACTCTTCCTTTCTTATAATTAAGTTACATTTTATGTATATACTTCCAGAATGTTTGAGAGTGGTTTTAGCTTCATAGGATTTAAGATAAAGATTCTAGATTTTGAGGGTTTTTAGGAAATTTCAGTCTTAGGCAAATTTCAGGAACTAGCACATTGTTTTGAACATGATTCTCAGTAGACTATTGATTATAATCTTAAGCCCTTGACTTGATTAAGGACACTCTTTATGGTTCTTAGCAGTTTTAATGTATCATATTGCGTCCTAAGTGGTCCTAGGTCCCCTTAGGACCCATTATGACCCCTTAGGACACATTAGGGCCTCTTAAGACCCCTTAGAACACAATAATCATCATAGGACACACTAATGGGATCTAATGTGTACTAGTTTCTCAGAAGGGGTTTTAATGGGTTCTAAGTGGTCCTAGGAACCCTTAGGACCCATTACAACCCCTTAAGACCCATTAGGACACATTATGCCTCATTAGGACCCCTTAGAACACATTAATATTCATAGGACCCATGAGAGAGAGAGAGAGAGATCCTAGGTCCCCTTAGGACCCATTATGACCCCTTAGGACACATTAGGGCTTCTTAAGACCCCTTAGAACACTGTAATATTGGGATTTAATGTGTACTAGTGTCTCATATGGGGTTTTAATGGGTTCTATGTGGTCCTACGAACCCTTAGGACCCATTACAAACCCTTAAGACCCATTAGGACTCATTAGGCCTCATTAGGACCCCTTAGAACACATTAATAGTCATAGGACTCATGAGAGAGAGAGAGAGATAGGTCACCTTAGGACCCATTACAACCCCTTTGGACACATTAGGGCCTCTTAAGACCCCTTAGAATATGTTAATCATCGTAGGACACACTAATGGGCTCTAATGTGTACTAGTGTCTCATAATGGGTTTTAATGGGTTCTAAGTGGTCCTAGGAACCCTTAGGACCCATTACAACCCATTATGACACATTAGAACTCATTAGGACCCCTTAGAACACATTAGTATTCATAGAACCCATGAGAGAAAGAGAGAGAGTCATAGGACACTCTTTAGAGTTCTAAGTGGTTCTAATATATCATAAGGGGTCATAATGGGTCCTAAGAGATACTACAATCCTTTAGGAACCATTACAACCCCTTAGGACACATTAGGACCCATTAGGATCTCTTATGACACATTAGGACCTCTTACGACCCCTTTAAATTTATTAATTATTGTACGACACACTAATGGGCTCTAATGTGTCCTAATGTGTCCTAATGTTTCTTAAGGGGTTCAAATGGGCTATAAGTGGTCCTAGGAACCCTTAGGACCGATTATGATCCCTTAGGACCCACTAAGACCCATTATAGCACATTAGGACCCATTATAACCCCTTATAACACATCAATATTCATAGGACTCTTTAGAGAGAAAGAGAAGGTGAGTACCCATTACAACCCCTTAAGACACCTCTCTCTACATCTTAAGGGTCATAGGGATTTTCAAGGGGTCCTAGGATATATTAATGTGTCCTAAGACCCCTTAACATAGATTAATGAATGATAAGGGGTCTTAAGGGTTCCTAAGACACAATAATGTGTACTAGGACCCCTTGTGACCCCTTCAAGCCCTTTAGGACCCCTAAGATGCATGGTAAGGGGTCCTCGGGGGTCCTAGGACAAATTAATGTGTTGTAGCACTCCTTATGACCCCATAGGATCCATCTCTCTACATCTTAGGGGTAGTAGGATTTTTAAGGGGTCTTAGGACACAATAATGTTTCCTAGGACCCCTTAGACACCTTACAACCCCCTAGGGCCCCTTACCACATACTAATGAATGGTAAGGGGTCCTAAGGGGTCCTAATACACATTAATGTGTCCTAGGACCCTTCATAACCCCTTAAAAACTATTAAGACACCTAAGATATATGATAAGGGGTCCTAAGAGGTCATAAGGGATCCTAGGACACATTAATGTGTCCTAGAACCCCTTATGACCCCTTAGGACCCTTGAGGAACCCTCTCTCTAAATTTTAAGTATTGTAAAGGTTTTTCATGTGTCATAGGACTTCTTAGACCCCTCATAACCCCTTAGAAAACCTTAACATACAATAATTAATGGTAAGGGGTTCTAAAGGGTCATTAGTGGCCTTAAGGGGTCCTAGAACACATTACTGTGTTGTAGGACCCCTTACAAACCCTTACAATAAGATAATGAATTTTAAGAGGTCCTAAGGGTTTCTCAGTGGTCTTAAGGGGTCCTAGGACACATTACTATGTCTTAGGACCCTTTAAGACCCATTAGGACCCCTTATCATACAATAATGTATGAGGGTAAAAGCACAATAATCTATCACCCTTTTACAAAGGAAAAGGACGACAAAATCAAAGTTGTTCAACTTCAATAGTATAAAAGTGACATTTATGTTTGGAATTTGAAGATGATGTAAACCAATAATTTTTTTTAAAATGGATGAATTTTATGATTAATATTTTTAATATTTTTTTTGAATAAGTTTTGATATTTTTTTTTTAATGTTTAAAGACGATTTTTCAGTTGTAGAAATATGCTGAAAATTAGGGGTCTAATTCCCACCAAAACATTATATGTAAATAAACATTTTTTCCCCTAATTTCAAAATATGTTATAGTTGACATATATAGCTAGTGCATGAAGAAATAAAAATTGGTTTGTGACCAATATTTTCTCTTTTATAACAATTCAAATTCCAACTCACCTGAAATCGACAGTTTTCATCTCCCGTCATATTTTTCATAACAAATATATCCCAATCAAAAAAAGAAATATATATTCTTGAAGAGGAATCTCTCTTCTAGTGCACCATATGTTCTTCAAATTTATTTAATATGTTTTACTATTTTTTTCTTTCTCTGAATCAACATCTCATTGATTGTTAAAATACCTACTTGCAATATTTTTTAATTATAATAGACTATGTATAATTAAAACAGTATAAAATCTATAAGAGATATTCTTGACTCTGATCTCTACAAAAGGGTATTTTTGTGTTTTAAAAAAAAATACCATTAAAAATTCTTAGAGTTATTGAAACGTCACTTTTCTAAAATAATTTTATTTCTATGGTAATTGGCCTCAAAGTAGTATAAAACATGCATTTAATAGACATTTCCAATTGGAAAAGTTAAAAACCTTATCTAACTTAACTATAATGAATCTAGCTAGACCATATGTTCGGCCAAAATTAATTTTTAGTTAGAAATACTAAAATTCAGCTGTGCTGATAAGTTGTCCTAAAAAGTGATAGATTATTGTGCTTTTACCCATGACAAGGGGTTGTAAGGGGTCTTAAGGGGTCCTATGACATATTAATTTGTCCTAGAACCCCTTATGACCCATTAGGACCCTTTATCATGCCTAAGATGTAGGTAAATAGGTTATAAGGGGTTGTGTGACC
>MU223308.1:868646-879314 GCA_018584345.1 Thuja plicata
ATGGATTTTATCATAAGACAAGTAGTAAAATCACATGAGTAACATCTTATAATGCCAACAAAACTATGTATAAACATTCATAAGGTACAACATATAAATTTCCACATGCATTAACACAATGTTCCATTACTTGTTCATAAATCTAGGGAACCCTCATGAGCCTCAAATTTGGCTAAGTCTAATTTTTTTTTTAAATCCCCAAAATCTAAAATCTGCATCTTAACTCCTATGAAGCTGAAACCTATCTCAAACATCCTGGAAGGTATTTATACAAATATAACTTAAAGTATAAGAAATTAAATGTATCAGACCTATACTTAAATGTTATATTTGTATAAATCCTGGATTCTCTCTCTCTCTCTCATTTTTCTATTTTGTGTCTAATATAGGGTGCACGCCCTATAGTGAGCATAGGGCATGCGCCCTTTTAATGACATTGATATTTACCAAGCCTAAGGCTTGGATTTGCCTTGGAGTTCCAACCCAAAGGCCTAGAGGATTCAAGCAGGCCTGAAACATGTTTTCCAGCAAACATAGAAAAAATTAACATTTTTTCTTGTGTTCTGTCCATTAGGTTTGCATGTGGTTCAATAATGATAAAATCAGACACCATGATATTGTAGATCTCTCTGATATCTATCTAAGAATGTAATTTATTTTGAATTCTCATTATGTTCAGCTTTTCATTTTTAATTTCTTTTCTAAGTATGTCCAATTTTTGTCAAAAACCAACGTGTATTCATTTGGCCTTAGATTTTGGCTCGTTCATCAAATTTTGAAAAAAATTACATTTTCAGAAACTAGACTCTATTCTACACACTTTAAAAAAAAAAAAAAAAAATATTTTCAATTAGTTTTCAATGATTTCTAGTGGGAGCACACAGAAATTTCACGTTTTTAAGATGTGTCCACTTCAGAAAATGGCATAAAATCACACTTTCATCAAAATATTAGGAGAAAAATCTAGGATAAACTAGGTGGTGTTAGCTAATTTCTCACCAGAGAGATTAGATTTTAAAAAAAAAAGTTAACATTTTAGGGGGAGCACACCAGACGCTATGTTATGTTTTTTCACAAAAATTAGGACCACTTTTTGTGCTCCCCATTTTTGAGGGACTTAATATCCACCATTTCTAAAAAAACAATAGTAGTTTAGAAACTAGATTCAGAGTAGAAGAACTCTTTTTTTTGTCACATTTTAAAATTTTGAGTGTAACTATCCTCAATTTCTCGTTGAAGTTCAGAGTTTGTTGATTTCAGAAAAAAAGTGGCATCTTATACCCCCTTTTTGGTCCCCCGTCTTTGTGCACTTACCACTTATTGGCCTAGAGATTCCATACATAGTGACCCCATTCCATAACACCATCAGCTCATCGATAAGGGGCTCAATATATACATTCATATGTTTAACTTGGTACTTACCTAGCTGAATGAACAAAAACATTACATAATTATTATGACCATACTCATGTATTATTTAAAATAAATTAATTTAGATGACTATTAAATAAAAAAAACCTGGAATAATCATTTCCAACATTATGTGCTCCCTCTTTATGGATATCTAAGGAGGAATTTTATTTTTGATAAAAAAAATAGGCCACACTGCGTAAATATATCTCATCTCTCCAAACAGGTTGACACCGTCCACTACCAGTGAAAGCCTGAGATTATGAGGTTCTTCTTTAAAGTGTGGCCAAGTTTCCTCTATTTCCTTGAATCTCAAACCATCTGCAGGCATTCGCATAATATCATCTTGACTTATATTGCGTGCATGATAATCTATAAATTGTGCCAAGCTAGTGCAACTGAATGATCGTTGCAGACGTGGAATAATGGGAATATACCGAAGAACCTTGTGAGGCACCCTTTTTTTATTTGATCTTATCGATATCTACTAATATGAAAATTAGGGCATTCTGTTACAAATTCATGTTTTTTATGATATATAATATGATCATTTGGACATGCATGTACTGTTTGATACTCCATTCCAATATCTTTCATAATGGCTGATAGGAGTAATCTCTAAAGTGTGCTCATACAACTCCCAAGATAGGACCTAACTTTTCCAAGTCCAATTTAGGTTCCTAATTCCAATTTAGGACCTACAAAGTCAATATAAATTCTTCCTAAGACCTCTCCCAACTCTTATCAAAGATTTACAATTGTTGTGTTTTCACCTTGGATGACAACTATCTTAATTGGGTCACGATGCTCTCAAAGGCTTGAAGAAATTAACACAAATTTCTCCATATCAATACTCTCCATGCTACAAGGGTAATGTAGGTACTTTTGATGTCCTTCATGCATCCAAACAACTCAAAATCCATAAGTTTTTGGACCCAAAATGGTCAAGTTCATGAATTGTCTTCAAACTGTCTCATTAGGCCTAGTAGTCCTATTAGCCCTATCCAGAGTGTTTTTCTGGATTAACTCCAAAAAATTGCTCCTAACCCCCAAAAATATTATTGGTTCCAGATACCCTTTTTGAATACCTAAATGATTTATAAGGTCTTAGATCACCAACTCATCTATACAGTACTATCTTAGAAAGTAGGGTTTTTGGGCCTATTTTAGCTCTTCACAAGCTATGCTCTGATTTCTCTTCACAAATCAATCCAGATGGATTGGTCATGTTACAAAATTGATCCTAGGGACTCATAAGACCCTAATGAATTCTTGACATCACTTGATTCAGTCATCCATCTCAATCCCTTGCCTCTCCAATAGGTTTCTAACCTCTCATGCACCTAACCAAGCTATCCTAACTCGCCTAGGGCATGAGTTTAAAAATAGCTCCCTTCACTTCCTGAATTCCTACTACTATATATAGATTTCAAAAAGGCTCCACTATGAGATTCATCCACTTTTTCAAGGTTTGCATGGTTGAATCTCAAGTGGGAGCCATGAAAGAAAAAACTATCAGTAAGAGACCAACATACTCCCTAATTAGGAAACATTTTCCTACAGACTGAATATTAACTCTAAACTACTAACCCACTAAAAAGAAAAGACTTGTATCACTCCAAAATACATGAATCCACAACTAACTCTGAATATTTAATCCATTACAACACCATTAACATTAAAATGAGTTGATTGTACACTATGTGTCAGAAACTCTTCTTTCTTGCTTACAAAAACTTGATTTCAAATCACTCTACCTTGAGATTCAAGCCTGAGAGTGTCTAAGATTCCCTTCTCCACCATTCCAATCCATTTGAAATAACTTCCCACTCCTACATTTTTGGGAATCCAATGTTGCCGAGTTGCATGCAACATTTGCAATTCTTGCAAATGTTGTCATGACAACTTTTGGCATCTTTTGTATTGACTATGCCCATGAAGGATGTAAAATATGCCTTAAGGTCATTAAATTTGGTTATTTAATTGAACTAAATAGCCTAGAGGTCCTAGATTCTAGTTTGCATAGTTAATACAAAAGATGCCAAAAGTTGTCATTAAATTTGGTTATTTCATTGAGGTTATTTCTAGGGCCTCTAGGCTATTTAGTTCAATGAAATAACCAAATTTAATGAACTTAATGCATATTTTACATCCTTCATGGGTATAGAACACATTTTGAACCCAAATCCCAACTTTATACCAACTAAGCCTAAACTAACCAAAACAACTAACAATGACTAATTGGTGACCTTAGTCCTAACACAAACTCACCTAGTCCACATGACCTACTAAGGTCTCAAAGAAAAAACACATCTCTGACTTGGCTAAGGTGAGATACAAGCCAAAAATTCTAAGGCTTTAGGATTTCATATGTGCTCTTGCACCATCCTCCCCTAAACAAAAGGCTTCAATCCACCCTTGGATTGAGTAAGTTGCTGTCAACCCCCAACTTCTTAAACTCACTCTCTTTGTTCCATATTGCATCTACATCAAATTTTCCTCTTCATTTGATCAAGTGTTCTTTACGCTCCTTCTTCCTAGTCTTCTTATAAATTCTAGAATCCATTATGCTCTCTTCTTGTTTGATTGGTATAATTCGAAAGTGCAGCTCTTCAACCTCCTATATGACTTCATTTAGACTCTAATCAACATCAGGGATTGGGCCTTTGTACAATACCAAGTCTACAACATTCAAGACTGGTGATAAACCCAAATCCTCTAGAAGTTTGACTTTGTAAGCATTGGCTCCATACTTATTTAGGATGACACATGGACCAATTTTCCTCATCTGAAGCTTGTGAAGTCTTATATTCTGAAGTCTTACTTTATTGAGATGAACCATCACTAGATATCCAATCTTGAATTGGATTTCCCTTCTTCTCTCATCCACTTTGGTCTTGATCTTCTTTGTATTCTCAGTGAGTGTATTCCTAACTATGTCGTGGAATTCTTGCATAGCATATGCAAAATCCTTAGCATATCCACTACCTTTAGCTCCATCTTTAAGGTCTCTGAGTTCATGAATGCCTCTAGGATGGATGCCATATACAATCTCAAAAGGGCTTTTCCCTATGGTTCTATTGATAGTGTCATTATAAGCATATTCTTCTTGTGCAATGAGTTGGTCCTATTTGTGACCATATTCCTTTGTTAAACACCTTAGGATATTTCCAAGGCTTCTATTTACTACCTCTATCTAACCATCCGACTAAGGATGGTAGGAAGATCCAAATGACAAGTTGGTGCCCAGATTCTACCAAAGAGTCTTCCAAAAGTGGCTCATAAACTTGGTGTCTCTGTTAGATATAATACTTAGTGGTAAACCATGAATCCTAACAACCTACTTGAAGAATAAGGAAGCTATCTAACTAGCATCATTCATTGTATTGAATGGCACAAAGTAAGCCATCTTACTAAATCTGTCTCTAATTACATAGACACTATCCATTCCTTGTCTAGTTTTGGGTAGACCTACCAAAAAATCCATACTTAGACATTCCTATGGCCTGGTTGGAATGGGTAAGGGTTGATATAGGCCTGCATTTGTAGATGTTCCTTTGGCCTTCTGACAAATAACATATCCCTCAACATATCTTTTCACATCCAACTTCATCTTGGGCCAAAAATAGAATATTTGGACTAACTCCTAAGTTTTAGTAACCCCAAAATGGCCACTAAGTGCACCATTGTGTTTCTCTTATATGATATTCATTCTTATTGACCTTATAGGGAGACATAAATGATCCCCTTTAAACAAAAGAATAGACTACAAAGTGTATTTAGAGTATTGACTATGAAAGTGGTTTTTATACTCTTGACATACCTTGTAGATGTTTGCAAGGTCCTCATCTTCTTCATACATGTCCTTGAAGTTGTCAATCCCCATACTCTCTAGTTGAATCTCCTAAATGGTCAATGCTCTTCTTCTCAAAGCGTCTGCAACTTTATTCTACAACCCTTTCTTGTCTTTGATGTTGAATGTATATCCTTGTAGGTATTCAACCCACTTTATGTTCTTATGACTCAATTTTTCTTGTGAGTTCAAGAAACTCAATGCTTGGTTGTTAGAGTAGACTATAAACTCCTTTGGCCATAGGTAATGCCTCCATTTTCTCAAGGACTAGACCATAGCATACATCTCTAGGTCATAAGAAGAATATCTCTTCTTAGCTTCACTCAACTTCTCCAAGTGGAAGGCCACTGGTCTTCCCTCTTGACTTAGGACTACTCCAATTGCCACATTGTTGGCATCACACTCCACGGTAAACAATTTTTCAAATCTTGGAAACACCAAAATTGGTTGGGTTTCTACCTTCTTTTTTAATAGTTCAAAACTACTATTAGCTTAATCATTCAAAACAAACTTGGTCTTCATGTCTCCCTTGATTGTATCTAACATAGGAGCACATATTGCACTAAAATGTTTAATAATTTTTCTATAGTATTGTGCAAGACCATGAAATCTTCTTACCTCAGTGCTTGTCCTTGGGGTAGGCCAGTTGATGATGGCCTCAACCTTGCTTGGATCCATTTTTTAGTTACCTTGTGATAGTGCAAAGCCAAGGTACACCAGCTCTCTCTTGATGAACTCACACTTTTCTATATTGATCATCAACTTCTCCTCATGCAACTTCTTAAATACCAATTCCAAGGGCTTGAGATTCTCTTCCTTTTTCTTGCTATAGATTAGTATATCATCTAAGTAAACCACTATGAACTTTCCATTGTACTCTTTAACTACTTAATTCATCAACCTCATGAATGTTGATGGAGCATTTGATAGGCCGAATTAAATGACTACCCATTCATACATTCCTTTAGTATTTTTGAAGGTTGTCTTCCACTCATCCCCTTCATTCACCCTTATTTGATGGTATCCAATTTTTAAGTCTATCTTTGTGAAGTATCTAGCCCCTCCTAGACAGTCCATTAGGTCTTCTATCTTGGGGATAGGGAACCTATACCTAATGGTAATCCTATTTATTTCTATGGAGTTTGTACATAACCTCTAATTTCCCCCTTTTTTAGGTGCTAATAGTGTGTGTATGACAGAAGGGCTAACGCTCTTTCTTTTAAGGCCTTGTTCTAACAATTCTTGAATTTTCCTAGCTATCTCTTCATTCTATTGGGAAGTAATTTTATAGCTTGCCTTATTGTTTAGGGTGGTTCCAGGGATTAGGTCTATTTGGTGGCTTACTGACCTCTTAGGTGGTAAGGTGGTTGGCTATCCATCAATCACTATCCCTTGATACTTTACTAGCATCTCTTTAACCTCTTTGGGTAACTTTTTCTTCTTCTCTTACTTGTCTACAAATTTATTTGGTTTCAACACCAATGAAAAGCCAATTCCTTCTCCTTCATCTAGATTCTCTAAGAACTCCTTTTCACCCACCATAAGAACATTTGGGCCAGTAGACTTCACTTTTGCATCCTCCAAAGTATTCAAATCTTGTATGTCACATTGTCTTTCTTGAAAGTGTAGGAGTTTTTCACTCCATTATGCATAGCCATCTAGTCAAATTTCCATGGTCTACCTAGGAGCAAGTGACATGCATCCATAGGTAAGAAATCACATAAAACCTTATCTTTATATCTCCCAATAGAGAATTCCACCCAAGCTTTTTCATTAACTAGGACATGTTGTCCTTTGTTAAGCCATGTGAATTTATAAGGGTTGGTGTGGGGTATCCTTGTCATGTTTAACTTACTGAATGCCTCCTCTAATACTCTATTTTTAGTTGATCCTGAGTCTATGATGACTCTACACACATTTCCTATCATTTTACACTTCACTTTAAAGAGTGCTCTCCTCTGGCTACTATCTTCCTTCACTGGTTCTTTTATGAGAGTTCTCCTCATCATAAGGTTTCCTCCCTCCTCTGATTCCAATGGGACTTAAAGATTCTTGGTCCCACTTGTCTCTTCATGGACATAGCTCACTCTTCTTTCACCTCCTTGTGAAGAACTTCCCTTTTCTGGACACCTATATGCTGGATGTCCTAACTGGTTACGGTGATAACACTTCATGTTGGAAAAATAGTTGCCTCTTCCTTGATTATTACCTCTTCCTCTATTGTTAGAGTTCCTTCCTCTACTTGAGCTTCCCCTATTGAAGTTCCCTTCATGCTATTCAGTAACATTAGTCTCTGATTGTCCTTTAGATTCAGAGCTTCTTCCTCCATAGTTACTTCTTTGTCCTCTAGTATCTCTTCCTCTACCCCTTCCTCTTGAAGTATTGGAATCTTGTTTCTTCTTCAACTTATCTTCCACCTTGATAGCAATTTAGTAGCACTTTTGTACTATATCAGGATTCAAAAGTCTCATCTCATCTTGAATGGTTCATTTTAGGCCATTAAGATACCTTGCTACTTTCACCTTCTCATCTTTTTCTATCCTTGACCTCATACAAATTTTCTGGAATTCTTCAGTGTAAGAGTTGAAATCTAGGTCCTTCTGCCTTAGACCTTGTCTTCTCTTATGAAGTTGGATTTCATAATCCTCTAGAATGTAGGCCTCTCTTACTTTTTCTACCATAGCTCTACCTGAAGCAATAGGCTTCTTCGCAACCTTCTCTCTTTCATCTTGGATGAATTTCCACCAAGTGAGAAGTTGATCCTCTCAATATTGCTTTGGAAACCTTCAATTTTTGAGCCTCTGTGATTCCATCACACTTAAAATGGTTTTCTAAGCCCTCTATCCAATCAAGAGCTACTTCTAGTTCCATTTTTCCAATGAAAATGGTGACTACCTCCAATGCTTTACCACTCATAGCTTTTAGACATTTCAAGAAAGGTTCTTGTTCAGTGATAGGATCTACTTCAGGGATTTCATCTTCTATGGCAAGGTCCTTTCCTTTACCATCAACCTTGTCTAACAATCCATCTACCTTCTCATCAACTTCATCTACTTTTTGTTCAAGTTGAGTCAATCTGTCTTGAAGTAGTCTATTCTCCACTTCTTTACCATCCACCTTCTTTGCTAGTTTAGCATTTGTCACCATTGTTGATTCTCTAATGGATTTGTAGGCTGAAACATTAACCACAAGCCTAATCAAAATAGGCTCTGATACAAATCTGATAGAAGTAATCTCCAAAGTGCACTCACACAACTCCCAAGATAGGATTCTAACTTGTCCTAGTACAATTTAGGATCCTACTTCCAATTTAGGACCTTCAAAATTCAATAGACACTCTACCTAAGACCTCTCTTAACTCTTATCAAAGAGTTAGAACTGTTGTGTTTTCACCTTGGATAACAACTATCTTAATTGTGTCACAATGCTCTCAAAGGCTTGAAGAAATTAACACAAATTTATCCATACCAATACTCTCCATGCTATAAGGGTAATGTAGGTACTTTTGATGTCCTTATTGCATCCAAACAACTCAAAATCCATAAGTTTTCAGACCCAAAATGGTTGAGTTCATGAATTGTCTTCAAACTATCCTATTAGGCCTAGTAGTCCTATTAGCCCTATCCAGAGGGTTTTTTTGGATTAACTCTACAAAATTTCTCCTGACCCCCAAAACTATTATTGGATCTAGATACCCTTTTTGAAGACCTAAAGGATTTCTAAGGTCTTAGTTCACCAACCCATCCGTATAGTACTGTCCTAGAAAGTAGGGATTTTAGGCCTGTTTTAGCTCTTCACAAATCAATCCAAATGGATTGGTAATGTTATGAAATCGATCCTAGGGACTCATAAGTCCCTAATGAATTCCTTACATTACTTGATTTAGTCATCCATCGTAGTCCCTTGCCTCTACAATAGGTTTCTAACCTCTCATGCACCTAACCGGGTTGTCCTAACTCGCCTAGGGCATGAGTTTAAAAATATCTCCCTTCACTTCCTAAATTCCTACTACTATATACAGAATGTACAAAGGCTCCACTACAAGTTTCATCCACTTTTTCAAGGTTTCCATGGTTGAATCTCAAGTGGGAGCCGTGAAAGCAAAAATTGTCTGTAACAGACCAGCTGACTCTCTAATTAGAAAATATTTTCCTATAGACTGAAGATTAACTCTAAACTACTAACCCACTAAAAATAAAAGTCTTTTATCACTCCACACTACATGAATCCATAGCTAACTCTCTATATTTAATCCATTATGTTACCACATACTTTTCAAAAGAATGCATGAGTCAATTCCTCATCTCAAAGTCGAAGTTGAAGTTCTATCTAACTTCAACTTCAAGTTCATAAACCCGTTCAAGTCATTCGGCCTTAAAAACCCATGTCTTTGCTCCGAGTCAAATTCTTTTGGAAGTCGAAGTTGAAGTTGAAGTCGAAAGACCGAAAACTTCAACTTCAACTTCAACATGTTTTCAAAGCTAACGTTATGTTTTATGCAGGTGCTCATTGTTTTAAATAAAAACATCAAAAGGGAACCCACCAAAGTATGTTGAGAAACAAATAGGAGGCGATGACAAGACACGTGTTTATTATAACACATATACAAAGACAAGGCCGCCATGATGTGATGGGGTGAAATGCTAAACACGCGTCTCTGACAAGCATTTATGACATAACACACAGTGAGACTTTTCAAGAATAAGAGCACGAAAATAGAAATTATAGTTTGGATTGCCATATCAGTACGTCGGATTTCCCTCATAAACCTTGGCTTAAATGCATGTCGCCCCTTTCATTGTTCATTTGCGCATAACCAAAAAAAAAAATGTTCGGCGTCATCTGGTAAGAAGAGTCAAGCTGCGGATTATTCTCTGTGAAACTATAAGTGCTCTGCCATCCCTTACTGCATATTTTGATTACTCTTGCTCGCTTTAGTCTTGGGTTAATCTTAAATAATCTATCAAAAGCCTCGTTACCCGTATTCAGTCATGACGTTATTTCGTCCTAAGCTGCCCAAACCAGACAAACCGTGTTTTCTCAGCTACTTGCCTGATATACGTGACACATTCTTAGTACATAAAAGCTTACCAGACATCATAGAAAGGTCTAAGCATAGTCAAACAAGCCTTATTTACCAGAAATTGGCTAGCAGTGGGTTGCTAGAAGCTTCTGCATTCCCTGCGTCTATTGCATGCCCTGAATTGGTCATAGAATGTGCAAACCACTACGACCCCCATACAAGGTGTATTAGGAAAACCTCAGGTGAAGTGATAGCCAAGATAAACAGAACCAGTGTATGCGCAGCCCTGTCTATTCCTCACAAAGAGCCATATGAACCATGGACTGTTGAGGAAGCTGAAAGATTGTATACAGAGAAAAAGAAAAGCTATGATTCTGTAGTT
>MU223308.1:893439-907095 GCA_018584345.1 Thuja plicata
AGTAGCTCTTTTCAAATTGAAGGTAGCTGCGCCTGTTAATCAAGATAAACATTAAGCAGAGAATTCCTGACTAGTTCTGTAGGAATTCAAGCTGTTAGTATACTATTTTTTTATATTTTAAGATAGCTTTTTTTTTGAGACAAAACTGTTTACTAACACATTACAACACCATTAATATGCAAATGAGTCGACTGTACATTGTCTGCCAAGAACTCTTCTTTGTTTCTTGCAAAAACTTGATTACAAATCACTCTGCCCCAAGATTTGAGCCTGGGAGTGTCTAAGATGCCATTCTCCACCATTCTAGGCCATTTGAAATCAATTCCCACTCCTAAATTTTTTGGAATCCAATGTTGTCGAGTTGCACGCAATGTTTGCAATTTCTTGCAAATGTTGTCATGACAACTTTTGGCATCTTTTGCATTAACTATGTAAACTAGAATCTAGGGCCTCTAGGCTATTTAGTTTGATGAACTAGCCCAATTTAATGAACTTAAGGAATCTTTTACATCCTTCATGGGTCTAGAACACATTTTGAACTCAAATCCCAACTTTAAACCAACTAAGCCTAAATTAACCACAACAACTAACAATGACTAATTGGTGACCTTAGTCCTAACACTAACTCACCTAGTCCACATGACCTACTAAGGTCTCAAAGAAAACCCACATCTCTAACTTGGCTAAGGTCACATACAAGCCAATAATTCTAAGGCTTGAGGATTTCCCAGGTGCTCCTACACCAATGGCAGATAATTCTCGATATGAGCGAGGTAGAATATTTTATGGTGGTAACATACACTCACCTATCAACCTATGACCAAATTAAATATAATTGGTTAATATAAATAATATTAATTGGTACATGATTCACCCTTTATTAACTATAAGTAAATTACGACTAAAAAAGATGAAAAAAGATGACATATATGACATACCTTAACATGTGTGATTGCTACATTGGATAAACCATTCATAACCTTCAAGTTCACCAACAATAATATAGTGACAAGAAGGGTTTTTTGGGAGCCTTTGTATAGGGGCTCGTATGCCTTCTCAAGTATAGGTACATCAAGGTCATCTTCATCATCATCATCATCATCAATTGTGCTAGTTCCATCATCTTGATCATCGTAAGCTTCTTCCATGGGATCAATACCTTCTACTTCGATATTCACACCTCCATGTTCCCTCATTTGTAAATCCACATTCTTTGGATTCTCATGGTCCATAACATGAAATAGAGGTCAGTTGACCTATATCAAAATGAGGACCTTAAATTAACCATGACCATGATGTCATCATCAATCCATTTCTTATGTATATAAATTGTTCAAATAATATATTGAAAAACATACCAATGGACAAAATTTGTTTCCCCCTTCAATGTGACCATGCTTCCTATAATGTTCCTTAGCTATTTTGATTAGATATCTTTGATTCTTTAAGCCCTTGCAAATATTGTAGGGACAATAACATTTTCCATCACCTTTTCTTTTAAAGTTAGACCACAATCTAGAAATTTTCAAACATGGTATTTCTTGAATGGAATAACTTGTTACTTGTACATTGACTAGCATGTTGGTGGAAGAAGGATGATTTGTTTGCAACCTACCAATATAGACACTGAACAACCATTTTCTCAACTCTAATTTTCTCACCACAAAGGGGCATTTATAATAGCCATAGAAACCTGATTATTTTTAAATGGAATACACCAAGGAGTACCATCAGAAATATCGACCGTTTACAATCATGAACAGTAAACCTAAATTAGATAGCTCATTTTTTTATCAATGTGTGTAGTCTCTATGTATATGAAAATTGAATGAAATTTAAGGCCAAATTTATCAAGAGCAACAAATGATGTGGAACCCCACAATCGAAAACATGGAACCTAATAAAAAATACTGAAAAAATTGATTGGGACAACAAAATTTACAAAGTAAGGAAAGGTGAAAGGATCAATCAAATAATCAAAAAAAGAAACACGCTTTGTCAACAATGTTCAAAATCTTGTCACCAAGCATAGACACAGGAAATCAAAAATGGACAAAAGACAAGAAATAAGAAAAATTGTTATGAGAAGAGGTCAAAATAATATTCAAAGTATTATTATGAAATATTCATGTTCATCACTTGTGCATATACCTTATCTAGTCAAATTCAAGGCCTAATTTATCAAGAACAACAAACAATGCGGAACCCCAATATCGAAAACATGAAACCTAATAAAGAACACTACAAAACTTGATCGGGACAATGGAATTTAAAAACTAATGAAAGGTGAGAGCATCAATAAAATAATCAAAAAAAGAAACATGCTTTTTCAATAATGTTCAAAATCCTATCACCAAGCACAGATATAGGAAATCAAAAAGGGACAAAAGACAAGAAATAAGAAAAATCATTAGGACTATGAAAAAATCATTAAGACTATCGAAAATCAAGTTCTAGAAATGGATGGTTCTGATGCTTTGACATTACAACAATTGATCATTCATCATTTGGTATTTCTTGGTGTATTCCATTTAGATATGTTAAAAAAATTTCTAGTGATGATTTGGGGAATGCAATCATGTAAAACACAAACTATTATTATTGTTGTTATGAGAAGAGGTCAAAAGTAAATTCAACTAGTTTATGCATAAAAGGAAAAATGTTTAATATACTTGAATTGAATTATGTTAAATTATTTGAAGCAATAATAAAAACCACCCACTCTACACCATTGAAAACATATTCAATGTCCCTCAATAAGTCAGTGGAATCATCCAAGCAAGTTAAACAACTCAATAACCAGTCAGAAATACATACTAGGGTTAGTAGGTAAATTAGTGTTTGGGGTATTGTGAGTGTTTGGCGATAAAAGTGATTGTAGATTCCTCACCTAGATAGATCAAATACTATTTTCAAATCCATATATTGGATCAAGAACCTCACTGGTGAAGGGTTTCACAACTGAAGAAGAATCAGATAAGTGTTCCTAGCCCTTAATCCCAAGAGGGTGTTTAAAGAGTTAGAGTGGGTGAGACCAAGTTGAAGAGGTGTCTTAACATCTTTCTATTTTGACATTTTCTTGTAGAGAGATTAGTGTAATGTCCCCTGCTAGGTTGGACATAATTATTACATATATAATTTGAACTTACACTATATGTCCCAAGAACACAATAATTCAATTTAAAATATTCATAAATAGGAAGTAATATTAGTTCCTATATATCCAATCATATTACAATTTGGCTTAATGAATGGAAGGTGTAGGTCTTATCCAAGTTGCCTAAAGACCAGTGAATGGACTCCCTCAAAGTTTACACGTCCAAGTATGTATCATTAAGGCTTATAGAACATTGACCCCTACCCTCTATTGGGATAAGATCCATTGCTTGGACTTATACAAGCCCTTTCTTGGTAACACTTTAGTCCCTTCCTCTTAAGGTACTAAATAGTAACAAATATGAACATGGAAAAATAGATTATGACTACATTATTATTAATGAATATGTGTGTGTGTATATATATTGAAGGAATTATATTTTACCATTATTATATACAAGGGAAAACATGATCTACAACATCGGTTTACACTACATCAAAAGATAGGGCACATTACTACCCGACGCCAAGGTTACCCGATATTGCCAAGTTCAAAACATCCTAACAAACACTATTCAGTGTTACCCAATGAAAAAAAGGTTAAAGGAACCCAAAAAGTAACAAAAGTGCAAACCAAACAGAATAGAAATGAGGGGAACTCGATGATCAATTCAATAAAGGAACGCTGATAGACTTTTAGTTCAACCCGACGACCAAGAACCGACAGTCAGTTACATCCCGCAAAAAGTGGATCTGACTTTCCATGTCAGATAAATCACCAAAGTTGTATATATAGCTTCTTGATTTGTTTTATATCCATTATGTGCAGAGGAATCAATGTAATTAATATTTTTTTAATCAGTTTTATTGTTTTAAAACATGCAAACTAAAGATCAATGTCAAGTTGTAAACCTTGGATCTAGAGTTAACTTTGTAAAGAATGATTATCGAATAGGTCAAATACCTCTATAAATAGATGTTCAATCTATTGTGAACATGTTGTTTTTGAATCATGATTGTAGCTACTGAGAGCATCTAAGGACCAGACAAAGATTTCATTCACAAGAACAAATCAGTTTCAAGAACAAGAACACAGGCTACCGACAAGAAGAGAAAGGTATTAATCAGTCACTATAGGTGATATTTATATTATGAGAAATTTAATGGATCTATGATCAGAAATTGTAGATTTCATATAGTTAGGTCAATCATATGTACTCATTCTAATAATTGTAGTACACATAAGAAATCCTTTCAAGAAAGGCAGATTTAATAGTCCTATTATAAATCTCTTAACTGAGTACACACGTGAATAAGTGTAGCTAAAGATCTTAACAAAGTAGATCTTAACCGGTCTCCACTTTAATACTCCTAACAGGGTAGATCATCATAAGTGATCAATTGTAAGCATTTACCAGCTCCCTTCCATTCTGCAGATAGTGAAGTTTTGTGGGTGCCATCCCCATCGCAGCTTTTACTTCCTAACAGGATTTTTATGCGATATCATATCTTGTGTTATGTGTTTATTACTTTCATGAATGTTTCTATGAATGTTGAAAACTAATAAAGATTATGAATGAATAATACATGCATAAGAAAGAACAACAGTAATGGTCAGTAATACAGTAAAGAATGATTACTAATGATGAATGGTGAAAAGATTTAAAAGTTTTAGAGGTACTGATTCACCCATCCCCTCTTAGTACTAATTCCCATTAATTCCAACAATTGGTATCAGAGCTAAGTCTCTACTCGGAAACCTTAAAGGTTTAAGAGCAAAGATAATACAATGGAGAAGTAAAAACTTGATAATAATATTGAGAATAAAATGCTTGAGATACAAATGTTCTATGAATAGTATAAAGAAGAAAGAGTCAAGATGAGAGAGCTGCTGGATGAGAGGAAAGGTATGGTAACCCGGAGCAGTGAAAAAGATTATCAAGAAGAAGAGATTCCAGATTTCTTTGAATCTTCAGGATCAAATACAAGTAATACACCAGATACATTAGAAGAGAACATCACAAATCTAAAGGAGATCAATCAACATCTAATACAACAAATAAAGATGTTGTAAATCAGTCAAGAGACCAGATGGTAAGAATGATTGATGTGATGAGTTCTACTAGACAAGCTAAAATAGAAAGAACACTAGCTATTGATGACAAAAGGAAGATCACAGAGAAACTACAAGAAGAGGAATTAGAAATTCAAAGACATGTTGAGCATCACCATGATCTCAAAAATCAAATTATTCTTATGATTCAAAAAGCAAACAAAATAGATGTGGAACTCATTGAAAGAATATAGATTATCGGTGAACTAAGAGAAGAGAATGAGAAGCTAAAGCATGAGGTTTGAATTCAACAACAACATAATGAGATTATTAGAAAGGCTGAAGAGAGAAATAAAAGAATGGATGATTTTCTTGAAGGACAATGGAGAGTCAACAACAACAATGGTATAGGCTTTACCAAAAGTGGAGAATCATCAAATCAAGCAAATCCAAAGAATGTCTATGAAAATCAAAGACCAAGAAAGCTTACATGCAAACACTATGGAAAGCAAGGACACACATCAAATGCATGCAGAGGTAAAATGAAAGGTATTCCTAAATCTACATCTTCATTCATAAGATTATGTTATAAATGTAACAAGAAAGGACATAAAGCTTATGAATGCAAGTCTAAGATAGAACAGCCAAAGAAGGAAACCTACATGAACAAATATTGTGCTACATGCAAAATGAATGGGCACACATCTAAAGAATGCTAGAAAAAGAAAAGGAAAGAATGGAAGCCTAAAGGCCAAGAAATCCCTTATCAACCAAAGAGAATCGGTAATCAATATGTATGGGACTACAGTACATGGAAAAATTGTACAACATGTGGAAGATATGGTCACATTACTGCAAATTGCATGAGGGCATGGACCAAAAGGTCTAGAGGCTGGACAAACCTCAGAATGGCATGCTTACACTATCATAAAGTTGGTCATCTCAAGAAAGATTGCAAAGACCAAATGACAGAGATAAGCATATAACCCAATGGAAACACCATTGAAGATATCTAGATGGAAAGAGAAAAAAAGTGGAGAAAAGATTCAAGCAATGATGAAGCTGGACCAAATAATACAAATGGTGACACCCCATTCAATGGATCCTGTGACATCACAACTCCCACTTGAGTTGAACAAGTAAGTATAGAACTGCATTATACCAAGTCATATTTTGCATCAGTTCCCTTATACAATTGATAGATATTCAAAATATGCATGAATAAAGATGCATACTATGTTACTTGTTACAATTATGAGAAATCACCCCCGTCAGTATATAAATACCAAAAATTATCGGTGAACATAATGATTGAGCTATCTACACTTACCAAAAATTATCGATCAACACATAAAATGTCTAAGTTGCTATTGTGACCCAACACTCGTTGGTAAGGAAATAAAGTTCTAAAGCTATCATGACAGAATACCAATATCCATCGGTAAAAGAAAAAATTGTAACAGCTATCCTAAGCATCCTTAAAACATCGATGATGATTTTTAAAGTCTTCCCGGTAGATTTTGACTTTATGACCCGAGGAGTCATTGAGAATTTATTGTAGACTTAGGGAAAAATCCTATAAATAGTTGATGGAAGCACTTCATTTTGCACCCATGATTTGAAGAGATAAGCAGAGCAAAAAATAGAGCAATTGAAGAGCAGAAAGTAGAGTGTCATCTAAGCACACACCAAATAGATCATTCACCATTATCATGGATCAAATTAAGTACTAAGGACACCAAAAGTACTTTGTCATTATTTTCCAAGAAAGCCCTAAACTTCAAGAAAGCCCTAAAACTTGAAAAGCAATGGCAACCACCTCCAGAACCGCTAAGATCAAGAGTGATAAAAAGAATGTGGTTAAGTTGATTAAGAATAGCACCTATGTAGAGCCTAAATACAATATATTCCTAGATATTGCATCGCAACCCAATGAAACTGGCACATTTTCTAAGATTCCACCTAGGGTTTTTCTTATAGAATATGCTAGATCTTATATTCACTGCAAGATCGCAGAAATAGGTGATCTAGAGATAGATGAAGCTTGTAAGAATCTCTATGATGCCAAAGGAAACCTGAAGGAAGAGCACAAAAAATTAGAAGTAAAAGGGTTAACTAATGCCCTACATTTCCCGAGGGACTTCAAAACTGACTCAATCAGGTTGGTACTCAGTAGAATGCATGACAAGAAGCTATGGTTGGATCAACTGAAGAAGATAACTAAGGATGTCCTTCATGTTTTCACTGGTTATTCAATAAACAACAATCATATGGAACACAAGCATCCTTCGAGACTAGATATTGAAAAGCTTACAAAAGCTAAATGGGACAATAAAGGTCTCAAAGTTAACACCATCACCGACGAAGAACTAAAATTTTTTGCATGCGTAATTGGTTACAAAATCTTTCAAGCAAGTAGGCTGAACAACATATCATCAACATCAATTAGCAAAACCTACAAGATAGTGACCAAAGGCATTTAGATGGATCTATGTGAGATCCTCCTAAAGCAACTTGATGAGAACATGCACAAAATTAGGTCTGCAAAAACCAACACATGTAAGTTCAGCTCACTTATCATGTGTATCTTTTTCTATTTTCAAGACTACTTTCCTTCAGTAGGAAAAGTGAAATGGGACACTACAAAACTGGTGACATTAGAGATCAATGAACCAATTAAGTCAGTAGGAAATAATTTTGAATCTGTTATGACTGCATACTTCTTTGAGTTCAAGGAAAATATGATGGACAAAACAAGAATCCCTGAGCAATTGATTGAAAAACATAAGGATGAAATATGTTTTATGGTGGATATAGACTTCACCCACATAAAACTAGTTGTACTAAGGACAACTTGGTTAGCACCACTAGATTATGAAATCAACATAGATCAGGCTACAAATACAACTGATGCATTGATCAATGAGCCTATTGATAGAAAACAACCAAGGTTTTGAAACTATGAAGAGGCTAGATCAAAGATAAAATGAGGCCTAGAAATCAAGAAAACTATCAATAAGAAGAATAATATGGTTAAGAATCTCAAAAATATTCTATCAGCTACTGAGGAGCAACAAGAACAATTAGAGGAAAAGGATGAACAGGGCACCATCGGTGAAGGGCATGATGTATAGAAATCAAACTCTGAGAAAATTGAATCTGATACACCTCAACCTCCAACAAAGAATCTGATATATGGCTAATGCCGATACCACACCTCCTAAGAAAGGTCAAGTAAGGATGTATAAAAAGAATCAATAGATAGAGAAGAAAACAAAGTAGCAAATTGTGAAGGCAACACCTTCGAAGAGGAGAAAAATATTGGTAAGGATAAAAGATGACATAGAAGACACCAAAGGTGATGAGCCTGATGTAGTAAAGAAAGATTACAGAAATCTAAAATTTGATGAGGCAACATAATCAATTACTACATATGGAACCATGTATGATAATAAAATCAGACAATGGGATACACTCAAACTAGAGGACCAAAATAAAATGCAAGATGCCATAATCAGGTCAATGGTGAAATTCAAATATGTACCAGCTGAATTTATCAACCAAATACCTAAAGAGCTGGGTAACAGAATCTCCCAACAATGGTCATATTCTCTACAAACCAAAAGAGAAGCAAGGGAGAGGGTACTTGTAAAAATAATGCCTCCTAAATCAAAGATGGGAGAAATAAAGGAAATAATGAAGAAGAACTTGGGTATATTTGTAGCTAAAATTAAACCTTACAAAGTGCTAGAAGATAATTCCATAGAGCTAGATACAATGACCAAAAAAAAATGGAGACACCTCCTAGATCTGCCAACAGAGTCAAAAATTCATGAGGAACAACCACATCTCATGAAAACACCTCATAGAGAGGAGAAAGGCAAGGCTAGTCCTCAGCCCATTGCTTTAGAAAATAAAGAAGATATGGAGCCAATATATTTGGAGAAAGTTATGGATATTCTTGACATTCAAGACATCACCAATTATGACTCTGATAAAGATTCACATAAGAAAGATGATGTTATATTCATATCACTTAAGGATCAGACCAAGAAACAACCAATGGAAACCCAAGAAAATAAGGAAATGAATGTTATTGACAAGACATGGTAGGACACATCAGTCATGGACATAATAGAACCAGACCCTGTAGAGCAAGTACAAAAAGATGAGGATGTCACTTCTTAAAAAGATCAAAGGACACCACTCTAGATACAGCCCAAGCTAACACTCAAAGAAATATGCATGTATCAATGAAGGTCATTAGTATACTAGAGGGTAATGATGGATCTACTAGAGAGGACACAAGCACACTCGAGGACAAGGGTGATACAAATGAAAAAGACACCATAGATAATACATAGGACACAACTGTAGAGAAGGCTGCAACCGAGGATCAGAAAGATAAGTCTGTTGATCAAAATGAAGAGGAAACACAAAAGGTAGAAGGGGACACGCAGAAAGAAAAAGGTGAAGAAGAAAAGAAAGATGAGCTAGAAAAGAAAATAGAAGAAAAATCTGTAGAGACACCCAAGGTTGATGGAGAGATGTCTTCGCCAAATTGATAAGTACACCCTGATCAAAAAACACAATAAGCATCTTCTACAAAGCCTTCACCAAGCACTTAAGAGAGGACAAATGAACTAGCAATGGTATTTCATACATATGCATCCCCACAAGTCTCAAAGAAGAAGAAGAAGAGAAAGCATAAGAATCCAGTAACTCTGGATGAAATCTTTGAGATCCCAATTTGTGATCAGAGAACATTGGATCTAACTAAATTGACCAAGTATGCAAGACTCTGTGAGAAAAAGGCAATGCAAGACAAACTAAGAAAAGCCACAAAAGTGGCAAAGATACTTGAAGTAGCAAGAGGTATACTTCAACAAATAGTACCAGATTTAGATATTGATGAAACAAACCCAATACTTGATCAATTAGTGCTACTCACAAATGAAATAACATCTCAGAACATCGATACTAAGAAGGTCATAGAAGAAATAATTAAATAGAAGTATGAGTTCAAGCTAGCAGAGAAGATTAGCCAAGAAGTAGCATTGAAAAAGGTAAAGCTTTCTGAATTGGTAAGCACAATTGATCCAATCATCTCAGAATCTATTACTTTGATACAAAAATTATGTACACTTGATCAAATCACACAGGAGTATACTGACAAGATAGCACAAATAGATGTTGATCTTAAAACAAGTGAACAAAGTCTCACAAATAATGAAGATTTAATAAAATTGCACTATGAGCAACTCAAATAGGCTTAGAAATTCAGACAAGACATTCAAATTGCAGAAATGAAGTACAAAGATGAGGTAAATGAGCTGCAAGAACAACTCTTACTGACACTTTAACTACTGCAACAACATGTGACAGAGGCAAAAGCACTAATTGGCACCCCAAAAATGTTTTTCCTAGAAAATATTTATGATATGCATGAACGATTAGAGCTAGAGCACATGGCACTAGAACTACTGAAAGAAAAATGGGAGAAATTGCTTGAATATATCAAGACAACCCATTCCCATATTCTTGACACATTGTAAGTTACACATTTTTGTCACATCTTTTGGCATCTTATAAGTTGTACATTTTTTTCATAAGTACCAGTCAAAAGGGGGAAATGATATGTTCAAATCACCTCAGTCAAAAGGGGGAAATGATATGTACAATTTAGTTAGTAAAAAGGGGGAAATGATGTGTATAATCAATCAATTAAAAGAGAAAAGAATAGGGAATGTATAGTACAAATGAGAGTATACATGTACATATACTTATACTATATCGATGCATACAGATAGGGGGAGTCATATAATGACAAGGATATAGACATGGTGTACATACTAAACACTTTAGTATTATGCACATGTCAGGATTTGATACTAATGTCAAAGGGGAAGATTGAAGGCATTATATTTTTCCATTAGTATATACAAGGAAAAACATGATCTACACCATCGGTCTACACTACACAGTCAGATAGGGCACAACACTACTCGATGCCAAGGTTACCCGATGCTACCAAGTTCAAAGCATCCTGAAAAACACTATTTAGTGTTACTTAATGACAAAAAGGTTATGTTGGTTGTATTTCCTATTTTTGCTGCTGTGCCTTGTTCTTTGCCTTGCTCTCTGTAAAATTTTCAGGTTTTCATGTCTATACCTTGCCAAATTGTCAAAACCCTGAAAAAACCCTAGCAACAAAGTGTTAAACGATGCATGTTTAAAACCCTTTTCCATGTCTTATGTTTTTTCATTACGTTTTTCAAGTTACTTAAGACATGTGCTTTAAGTCAGGTCGCTTGTTCGCTTTACCAGAATCGAATATGCTAAATCATCTCACGACTTCGCTTTTGCCTTATGTCGCGTAGTCTTGTTAAGAAATGGAATATTCTCTAAGTGACTCAAGACTTAGCGATTTCCTCTCAGTCGGGTTGTCGCTTGAACTCATGTTATGAGGCTTTAAAAAGAGACGAGACCCACTTCAGTTGGGTGATCGCGAGAAGAACTGGTAGGTCAAAGAAATGTCTTCCGACTTTGCGATTCACTTCATGTCACATGGTCGCTGGATCAGCTCAGTCAAATAGTTAAGTTCTTTCTTCAGCCGCGTGGTCTCGTGATTGAATGGTGGTTAAAAGATAACAGTCACGACTCAGCGACTAACGGTTTCATGCTAAGAGATTTCCCTCAGTCAGGATGTCGCCAGATCAGGGCGGTCAGTCAGATTCCCAGTATGCATAAAGAGGACGAAAGAAAAGATGACATCTGTCATAGAACTAATGGTTGTCGGGTGATCGCTTGATGAAGGAAATGGATCACGCGATAACAAGACTAAGGTATGTTTTCCCTCAGTCGCGAAGTCTCCTGATGATTTAAAGGTATATGAATTTCTAAGGCGATTACACGACGGCCATTTGATGAAGAAGTAAAAGGATCTGACGGTGGTCGCAAAGTCTGGTGATAGAAGTGCCCTAGGGAAAAAGTCCTTTCGACTAAGTGATTAAGGTATGTCGTTAGGTCGCTGTGAACAGAAAAAGGCACATGCTTCAAGTTAAAGATAAAGACACAGGATCTCCCAACTAAGCGACCAAAGAGATCATGAAAATAAGAACAACAGCTTGTCGCGTAGTCTGGAGAAAGATACTGAGTTAAGGTTAACTCCCCGCGACTTCAGTTTCACTATAGTCGCCTGATCGCTGGAAAGACCTGAGTTAGCCGAGGTTAAAGGAATTACATTGTCGCCTAATCTGAAGATCAGACCATGGTTAAGAGAAAACACTCACGACAACGAGACTTTATGAGGTCACGAGGTCGCCTGACAACAGGATATATAAAAGTGGTGCCAAGTGGATGACGTGACAGAGGAGATCACCCGGCGGCCAATCAGATACATGGATTTTTGATCACTATGTACAAAAGGTAGCTAAGATGTATGACAGACGACGAGTTACAGAGTGCCATGTCAGCTGTCTTAACCATTTTATGATTGCACCAAAATTCTCATGATTTAAATTTAATTTCCTGTCACCTCGCGCGACTACGGCTAGGTTTTTGAACGTTTCACGACATGTAAACTTAATGGCAGAACTGACGTTTCTAAACTTTGAGCCATGTACTCTGAATCTTATGGCTATAAATAGGGGAGTATGCATTCATTCTTGTTCACCGTGTTTATGATCTCAGAGCAAAGTTATTTTTTTAGAGAAAAGGGTGATATTCAGAGCTGTAGCAGTATTCTAAGATGATTGAAATTTTAAGAAGTACAGAGAGTTGTGATCTTAAATTTATTTCAATATCATTCAACCAGAGATTCAAGAGCTTGCAAACATGAGTACTGCTATGAGCATGGCGTCTACTAGTGGAGGCAGTGGAGATGATCCTAAAGGAAAACCCAGCTTCTCTGACGAATTTTTACAGCTGCTGCCAGGGTCCACTCAAAATAGGAAGATTGATGCTGGTGTTTTCAAAGACGATTTCAAGAACATCAGAGATGCAGTAACCCCAGGAACAATAGGTTATTCTCTGTTTACTTACTTTTACAAGAATTCTTATAAGCCTATCCTTGTATCAAACCCTTGGATATCTGGTTTGGGTAGGTTATTAGTACCTGATGTTTTCCTTGATGTTGACCTATTTATAGAATTAGCTAACCACTATGATGTCCTAACAAAGAACATCAAGAGGGAAGATGGCACTAATCTACTTGTGTTAAATAGAAATTCATTTATGCAAGCATTTAGCCTGTTTAGCACCATGTCGACCAAAATTGACATGAAGAAGAAAGAGAAAAGATATAGCAATAAGCCTGGTGTTGCAAGAGGCTTATTAAAGAAGCATATGCCATAGGAAACAAGAGATCATATAGGTCCTTAGGCTGGAGCTTACCCATATTTTTACAAGGACTTGTTCTTCTATATGAAATACAATGCCTATGCTCTTTGCAGAGTATTAGGAATAGATGGAGATGCCGAGAGAATAGGTCATGGCATCTTGATGAT
>MU223308.1:923868-951373 GCA_018584345.1 Thuja plicata
GTTATAAGGTAACCATCTAATTGTTTACAAGTTTCTCTCAAGGAGGGAATTAAATATTGTGAATGGTTTCAGGAAGCATACTATTTAGTTAAGGATTTGATACAGGGGCCTGGAGGTAACAAGATAGTTTGTAAGGCATTCTGTCCTAATTGTTTGAGCTGTAAGGCAGTTCAGTGTATCTTGTTTGTGTAATTTCTTTGCTTATTATTGACTCTGCAGCCCAAAGGATAGGCACTGGTTCAGGAACTTATTTGAAAATCTATCTGTGTCTCATATATTCTAAGTTTTCAATACCAACTCAATTTAAAATACTCTGTTACCAAGAACCTATAAGCTTAATTTATAAAGGACCTCTGTCAGCAGGACACTGTCCATGTTATTGATTCCTTGAAGAGAGAATCACTTAGGTTGTCCCTCCTATCAAGAAAAGGAAGAAGGATAAGAATCCTTGTCTCATTGGTTATTATTATATCAATAGCTATGATTTTCATGGTAATATCTTGTTTATGATTATGCTTGATCATCAGCAAGATTATTCATAATTTGGTTCAGTAAAGATACATAGTTAATCAGTGTCCACATTAACAAAAACTGTGTTAACAGCCATCTTGAAAAGGTAAAACCTGCCAGAGTAGTTGTGGAACTCAAAAATGAAGAAGGATCTTATCCAGTCCTTAGCAATTAGGCTTTTCTTGTCTCTGAATCAGAAGTAAAGATACAGGATTCAAATAGACATTTCAAGCATTGTGATTCATACAAGAAAAACCCCTAACAGGTTAAAGGAACTTGATGAGTAACAATAGTGTAACCTGACGGAATAGAAAACAGGGGAACCTGATGATTAGTTCAACAGAGGAACGTTCCTCTGTTGACAGTTGTAAATGAAATTAATATTATGTATCTGTATTGGACCATATATATTGATATATGATTTCCATTGATCTATATCATTATATATCATATACATATATGTATTCAATATTCCCTTATTCTATGATAATTCATATCCATCTATCCTAATGTACCATGATTCCTTCAAATTTATATATTCTTCTGTTTGATTTGTTCTTCCCACAATTAGTGGGTTAATTGCTTGGTTTGACAAACAATGCAAAATCCACTTGTGCACTTGTCCACTTATCTTCTAGGTGCTTATCCTCATGTATTTCTCTTTGATTATCAATACAATACACTGTTATATGTACACAAGTTGTCTCCTAAATACCTATATATGTATATCTATGTATATAGTTGGATATATATATTTTTAGAATATATAAACACCTATATATATATATATATATATATATATATATAGGATATCTCTCTTTGATTTCTGATAAACTAATAAGATAATTAGTAACTCTTACCAAAAAACTATAATAAAGAAAAAACTAAATAAAGGACTATTCAGGATAAAGTTCAATTGATCAAGATAGATCTCGCCATTAGTAAACAACGAAATATAGCTCCCAGAATATGCTGAAAATAGAAGAGCAATGATTTCCTAGTAATTATAAGTAATTATGGACTATAGTTACACAATGTCATATCGAATAGTTGTTTCCTATATTTAGGCCCTTAGATAATTACTCCAATTTCATACTAATAATGTCTCTAAGGCATTGCCTATAAGTTATGGATATTTGTAACTAACAATAGTGTGAATACAAGATGTATTCGGTGGAGATTGATCTTGATAATCTATTATCTTGAAGTCTTTGACTTTTCAGTACAAATATTTATTTGCAGGGTCATGTTTCATTTCCTATAGAATTTGTTTCCATACATTGTTGTTGCACAAGGAACAATGAGGGTGTCTTTCTTGCATGAAAGAAATATGAAAACAATGTAGAGTCAGTCTATGCTTTCACATTTTGACCATTTTAAACTGCAGTTTGATAGAAATTTATCATCTTGAAGGAAACTTTCTTTGAGGCACTGTGTCAAGTGATTTGGGTACATTGTCCACAGTTCCACATTTTGCATAAGTATTTCCAACCTTATCTAATATTACAAAGCTTCCATTTCAGTGCAAGTATTGTGAATAATAGTAATATATGGAGGATTTTTAACTGTCTCCTCATTATCTACATTTCCTTGGATGTTTCTAAAGCCATATTAATGAAAATATTGACCATTTTATTCCATGGGATGCCACTCCTAGAAGCTACGCTAACAAAAAGTTCATTTTCCATTTATAATAACTTCATATTTTCCAAGTGAATCTATTGGAGCACTTCCAACTAATATCTAATAGGAATCTCAAAATTAATGTGCTTCAATTAAAAATCTTTATTTCCATGTGTAGGCATCTATTGAGGCATAATGTCAAACAATTCTCTTGATTTCCCTTTTCATGGTTCCACCATCAGCATGGATATCTACCAAAGCATTATCCAACTATAATATCAAATTAGAATCTGTTCCTACCATGTTTTGTTTCTTTACATATCTTTTCAAACATTCAATAGGATAGAAATTTCTATAATATCAAATTAAAATCCGTTCCTACCATTTTTTGTTTCATTACATATCTTTTCACATAATGAGCATTTTAAACCATAGCTTGATAGAAATTTACAATGCATAAGGATATAAATTTCATTAGCTAGATAAGTTTGTGTAATGATCTAAAGATGACCTATTTTATTGACAAAAATGCCAACTCCAAAAAAGTAGTCTATCATAACATTCTTATCATCACAAGTGGAAAAATCTTCACTGTGACCATGGAATATACTCATAGAAGCGTAGTTACCATTAGCACAAGATAGCTTGAAGATCTCCCATGCCTCCACCATTCTATTTTCAAAGCCATCTCTATTACCAAAAATTGAGCCAAGCCTACCAGAGATAATATTTGGTTTGATCGTTTGAATCCCATGTGCAACATTTTATAAATTGTTGGAAACAACCACATGCTTAACCACCTTCAAGACCCATTCAAACTAAATGGTAACTTGAAAGAGAGTATAAAATACTAGCTTATAGATCACCCCATCATGTACATGTGAGACAACAATGTTATGTTTCTGAAGCTATTGAATAGCATGTTTGATGCTATCATCACACATATTAAATAATCTAGGGAATTGTTCTTTCAAGGACTCCAAATGACAACATTCAATATCAAATGTTCTATCCATTGAGAAGACCTAAAAAAAAGTAACAATAATGAAAATAATGAATAAGTATGCCAACATAATGATGCATACACATACATACTAATGTATGTATATATATAGAAGCAAGCCCCTATGATTAGAAGAAAGCCCCTATGATTATAGAGGAGAAGTTGGCGGTTGAGTCGGCCAAACTGGCAAGCTTGTCCGAAAGCATGCTCCTCAAGGAAGGACTGCAGAATCCATCCCCTTTTCCATAGTAGGGCAGATAGTTGGACCCATTTCCTCTAACTCAATCAATGGCTTATAGGCCAATGCCTATGTGTCGTGATGCGGAGGCAATAGAATCAGAAAATTGAGTTTCTGATGGCACTTTCCAAAGCCATATAGATAGTAGGAGGTGGGCTTGGAAGTGGCCCACTTGATCTGAATGGACTAAGATTTTCCACTCTAGATTAGTAGCAAGAATGGCATTGCCTACTATTTATCAAGGGGGCTAGGAATTTTGTTCCACATTTGGGTTCGCTGTAACTCTGAGCCACTTTTGGGCATCCATCCTACATTGGAAGTCATATTACTATAGTAATAATGATATTAGGGAATGTGAAGTGAGTCAAGGGCCACCTATAGCTACCCCAGAAGACCTAGACTCACTTCTCTCTCACTATCGGCCTTACCGCCTATCAACTATATCCACTGCCATTATTTAGCCAATGTTCACCTGCTAGAGGTTGGGAACCATAATTCTCCCGAGCCATATATAGATGGCTCTACTTTGAAAGTGCTTAGCATCTCTGTCATTTACATAATCATGCATATATATATATATATATATATTCATGAACCATATCTCTGACCTGTATATCTCTCTAGCACTGTTGTGTACAAACTTGGATAGTAAACTGTCCTCTTATATATGATTATCTACTTTCATTCTCAACACCATTTTAGGACCATGAATTCTTATCAATGCAAGGTCTGTCACATTATGACTAAGATTGTTCAACATTGATATGACTATCATGGGAAGCTCCATTTTTTCTCTACTTTGAAAGTGCCTTAGCATCTCTATCATTTACATAATCATGCATAGGACCATGAATTCTTATCAATGCAAGGTCTGTCACATTATGATTGAGATTGTTCAACATTCATATGACTGTCATGGGAAGCTCCATTTTTTATCTACTTTGAAAGTGCCTTAGCATCTCTGTCATTTACATAATCATGCATGATTATGTATGATTATGTAAATGACAGAGATGCTAAGGCACTTTCAAAGTAGAGAACAAATGGAGCTTCCCATGACAGTCATATGAACAAATGGAGCTTCCCATGATAGTCATATGAATGTTGAACAATCTCAGTCATAATGTGACAAACCTTGCATTGATAAGAATTCATGGTCCTAAAATGGTGTTGAGAATGAAAGTAGATAATCATATATAAGAGGACAGTTTACTGTCCAAGTTTGTACGCAACAGTGCCAGAGAGGTTTACAGGTTAGGGATATGGTTCATGAAAGCACATTGTAAGATTAGTCTGTCAATTTTATGAAGTGAAACAATTGTGTTATGAGAATGGTATCAATGCAAGGCATGGTTGGAGTGTCATGAGACACTATACATAGTGACAAGAATTAGTGAGTCCATGCATATAGAAAAGTTTTGAGCCTATTGATCCCAAATCCAAACTGAATCTTGGATTGTGCAACTTCAAGATTGAGGCACCCAATGTTAGATTGTTTGCACAGAAACATGCTTTAAGTGACAAGTTGCACTCTATATCTCATTTCTATTTACGTTTATGTTTTTTTCTCTTTTATGTGTTTGTATATCCAGTTTTATTAGTTTATTAGTTTATTAGTTTATTAGGTGATTTGGGCACATTTTAGGATTTAATTAGACAACATTATAATCAATCAATCTTGATTTCAATAAGCAAATTTATTATTTAAATACCCAAGTTAACCAAAAATTATCTTACTTGTGTTCTTAGGAAAATTATGTTGGTGGTTTCCTTCTTGTAATAGTTGGTGGGAGCATTTACCCACTCTCATTTTCTTGATGTTTTATGTGTATCATGTGAATCTTTGATTTCAAATCTAATGAATTTTGTCTTGTGGCATCTACAATGCCATACTTTTTATGGTTCTCTATGGTAGGAGCATTAGAAATTAATATTAGATTTTGTGAGGTAGGATCTAACTCAAATCCCACATTTATGTAACTTAGGTTTTTAATTTTTTGATGTTTCATGGCCTTTTATTTGTGTTCTTTACTAATGAACTCTCTAGATGTGAAAGAGATTCCCATTTGGATCTCTAAAAAATATTAAAAGTGTTTGTACATTTTTCTCTACAATAACATTTTCTACTTCATATGGTAGAGGAATTTATCATTTAGTTATTGGTTCAACTATTTATATAAACATATGATCCTAATGATCTACAACAAGAGTCACTTGGTTTTCTTTTTTCCTTGCAATTGAATAAGATATATTTACAAATGGATAAGAAACATAGAACAATAGTTTAAACTTCACAATATACCAAATAACTCCATGGTTGACATAGCTTTACTATATTTAGAAATTATAATTGGGACCTTATCAATGTTACCAATGGAAGATGAGTGATAGACAACAACAAATATTCAATTGGGAAGCATTTGGAAATAATTAGAAACCATCTATAAATAACCATGCATTGGAAGCTATTTTATCCAACTAAAAAATAAGAAGCAACTAAGATCTATAGCTGGAAATAATGTTGAGAATTTGAGATTGACATTTTAAGCTCCCAAGGTGACACCTTACCAAACCAAAGACTATAATTGTACATTAATTGACTTACAAACCAAATTTAACATGATGTTTGTTGGAACCTTATACAGTTAGGAAAGCTTTGCAACAAGCTTTACATATTAAAAATAAATACACCCCAAAAGGTGAAACAATGAGAGTAATTGACAAAAATGTGATTCATCCCACTAGAAAAAACATGGGCAAATTCTTTAACCTAAGAGAAAGTAGTAAGTTCTCTCCTCAAGAATAGAGAGAAACAAAAATAAAAGTATATGTTGAATTGTGATAGCAAAGGGTCAAGGACTCAGAAAGTGTTATACTTGTGAGAAAACAAATGAGGTTGACAAAAAGGGAGAAGTAGTTGTAAAAGAATCAGATATAAAATTCAGGAATGAGGATTCCAATTAAAAAGAAGGCATTACTATCTCCATATATCCATATATGGACTAAATGTAATATATTTTGAAGTCTAATAAGGTAAGAAATTTTGGCATGCTTAATCATAACATAAATTTTAATTAATACATTAATTGTGATATTGCTATCAGGATTCAACTATGTAGATTTTGAGTCAAACTCATTGACCTCCATAGTTAAGCGCGCTCGAGCTGGAGTAGTACTGGGATGGGTGACCTCCCAGGAAGTCCTGGTGCTTCACCTCTGTGAGCATCACCTAGATCCAATGAGTGCTAAGTGTTCCATTGATTCTCATGAGAGATGGGTTCATGTGAACCACTACTCATGAATTATGGGTCAATGAGTTTGACTCAAAAACTACACAGTTGAATCCTGATAGCAATATCACAATTTGACTTGCTGTGGAAAAATATCTCCTACTTATTAATACATTAATTCCTCTTTATTAAGACAAAGGGGTGCCTCCCACATGGTTAAGCTTATAAATAAGGATGAGAACTCTCTCATATCATCAAATACTGAATCCACATATTATAATGATTAATCTGATTATTGGAAGTTTCCCTTCAAAATGGTCTAATATATATGATCCTAATGGTATACAACAAGAGCCACTTTCCTGCAGCCTCCTAGGCAGAAGTCTTGTGCCCTAGTTTTGGTTGCAGGCTTTCCAGGGTGAAGAAAGAGGAAATGAGTTTCATAGAATGCAATGGTCACAGATTTCAAAAACAAATACCATTTTGCTTGGCTTGTGTCTAAATCCTCCCTACCTATTTGATGGCAATGAATAAATATGATCTCATAGAATGTCATGGAATCCATACAAGACCATGAAGCTCCTAAATGATATGTTGTCTCATAGATTTGAATGTGTGGTAAAAATATGTATGCAAAATGTAGAGGAATCATAGAAGAGACCATGGAAATCAATTAGAGAATGCTAATTATTGATTAGGGTTACCTATGAGCCCTCACTGACCTTCATGCCCTCGATTCTTCCTCCCTTCCTGCCCTTTGTGGTCTTTGACTATGAGCCCTCACCGACCTACATGCCCTCACTTTACTCAATCACAGAAGAAGAAGATTTGGCTAATCAAAGTCGTAGCTTAAAGAACCATGCCTGAAAACATAAATAATAGTCTAGCTTATTAGGATTGATGAAGAAACAATGAACAATAAACCTATGAAATACAAAAATACTGGTATTCTCATCTTTCATCAAAGAATAGCAACCCTTCGTTCCCTCTGACTACTGTGCATAAGGAAATATAATGAATCAATATCTTTTTTTTTTAAATTAATGCCCATGCTCATTGGAATTCTAACTAACATGGGTGTTTGTCAGAATTCCAACCAACACAGGCATTACATAAAAAAAAATTCCTTCTATCCACCGACCAAGCAAAACCATTCTAATGGTTGGTCAGGAATGTTGGTTGATTTTTGGGGTCAAATTTACTAGTTGATATAATAGGGGAAGAGAAAAAAAGAAAATTTGTTTCGTGGAGAAAATTTTAATAAGCTATGAAATGGAAAAAAATGGCATTAAGTAAAAGGATGATCAAATTAATTATCAGAGCACACTGGCATATTTTGCACATTTTAAATGTTTCCAGAATTAAATGGGTATCATTTATGAAGAGGACAAAACAATCTTATTTGGATTTCCAATAAAATAAAGATAAATCAGAGATGCAAAGTTGATAGAATGGTTCTCATTATTTTAAAGCAGATGAATGATCTGATTAAAGATATCAAAATTCATATGATAGGTTTTGTTTCATTAATAATTAACCTTAGGGTAAAGCGAAAGGTTTTAAGAATGGTAATGAAGGTTGCGTATGTCTGGATTTGAAAGGATGGACATGAAAATATTTTCATTCCCTAGGGAATACATGATGCAAAGAAATTGAATTTGAATCTACAAAGCCACTTGATTGTGCTCTCATTTAATGAAGAAATGAAATGACATGTTTCGAAAGGTGATAAACTCTTTAAAATGTTTTATAAGTAGGGAAAGACCAACTTAAGTATATTATATTCAAATTCCAAGCTAGAGGATGGTTTTAACAAGATTTTTTAATCTATGAAATGAAAATTCACATTAAGTGATGCAACCCGATCTTATAGGGATAGAGGATCAACCAAATTTTCTTAATATTCTAATGAAAACATCATGGGAACTTAAGACTATTTATGCAACATATGAGTGTGACATGTATGAGTTTTAAGTGGAGTAGGATCGAGACGAGTTGCATGCCCTTTCACATGAAATCTAGATGAATGACAATGGCTAGGTAGATGATGATCTTGATGATGAAGTATTGGCCATGATTGAGATACTTCAACTAAATGGAGTTAATTTTCTGTGAATTAGATATAAATATTTTAATTACTACCTAAAATAGGGTTTTAGTTTAGAATAGACATTTTGTAATGGTCCTTAGCTTGTTGCATCCATTCATATTATATAAAGGGATATCAACACCATGTAGAAAAAAATAGATAATATGAAATAATATAAGATAATAAAAATGAGGAAAAGTATACTGTAGGAAGATATCATCGATGGTGACTGTAACTAAAATTTAAATCAACTATATTCACTTTTTTTATCAATACAAATAACATATGTTTCTTTTCCAAGATTAAAGAAGTAAGCTCATTTTGTTTTGATTAGATTGGTCCTTTGCATATTCAGTTATACATAGTTTTCTCTTTGTTGTTAGATGTTGGAAAATTGAATTTTCTTAATATTCATTTTCAAGTATCAAGGGTTGAATATGAAGCTTTCATATATACAAATACTTGTCTAATTGGTTTCCTGTCAAGGAATTAAAATTCATTTAGACTAAAACAAATATTATTGGAAATTCATCCTTGATGTCATGGGGGAGAAAATCTAAAATTAAATTACATAGTGTACATAAGGGTTCAAACAAAGCTTGACTACATTCCACCCAATTAGTTGGATAAGGGACTGACATGTGTATTTCCTCAAAAGGGGTTTTTAAAATTGTATAAGTATTGAGGTTCATTCATTTAATCCTTTTGAAATATATTATCTCGTACACAAATCATTTTCCTTATACACAAATACAAATTCAATTACAAAGCATTCATAATAGTTCATAATATTTAAACACTAAGTAAGAATTTAAAATATTCTTATTCTAATTAGACTCAGGGAACATTTTTCATCTTGAGAAATCAATAAAGTTTAAATTCTCTATAGAAAAACACCCTTTGTGCTTGGGGTGAGGGTTTACCCACCTAGGTTTAGTGAAGCCTAAAGTTGAGGGGAATTAGATTATTCTCATTCGTTGGCCAAGACTTATTGAATAAATCTAGGAGAATTGGCAAAAGCTCTTGGATTTCCAATCTGCAGTTTTGGGAACCAATAGATTGGCAACCCTACTAGGGAGTTGTTATCAGAATAGTTTTCAAAATTTATGGTGATAAAGACACACTCTATTGGGAGAAAGGACTTAAAAGATAGAAAATATTTTCCTTCTAACAAGAAGGTGGTAACTTTATTATTCAACAAAAAATTGAATTGACTACTAAGGGAGAAGACCTAGAAGGAGATAAGTGAAGCTTTTCTCTTGGAAAGAGGTGGCGACTCTATTGATAAGAACCTAAGTTATTACAAAATCAGATATTTAGTATGTACTAGAATACATATATACATAAAGTATCAAAATTTTGTGACCCAATACCAAAATTTATTATGGAAGTATATAGACCACTGAATTTTGATAACATCCCTGGTGGTCAAAAAGAATTTTCTCTTAATTTGAAAAAATATGTTCCAAAATTTAGTGGAGATGGATTAGAATTACCAATTGAGCATTTGTAGACATTTTGTAAATTTATTGAAGATTATCATATGTATGCAAAAGAGGTGATTATGAAACTATTTGTAAGATCATTGATAGATAATGCAGGTTTGATTTTTAGTATGACACCTTAACAAACTATCTCATCATGGAGAGAGATTGAGAAATGGTTTTTTGATATGTTTCATGATGCAAGCAAGGAGGAAGAAGACATATTCTATTAACAAGAAGAAAATCAAAATTGCAATATGGAAGAAGAACCTTACATGCCTCCTTGTGATGCATATGGAGAAGAAAATACCCACTGGATAGGTACAAAAAGAAGCCAAGATCACACCATGGATTTAATGCCTTGTACAAATTCTTCATTCAAAAGATGTGAAGAAAATGATAACTCTACCCATAGTTATATATCTCAAATAATCAAGCATATGTGTCATGGTGCATTCATTAGAGAAGAAAATGTGAAGGATAGCGATTTAATAATTGATTTATGTGTAGTCGGCTCTTCTAGAAATGAGACAAATGTAGATAAAGAAGTGAATAATGAAATTTTTCTCAGTATAAAACAAATTTCAGATTTGTTGGATATTGAATATCAGAAGTGTGTTCAGAAAAATGATTCCAAATTTTATTTAATCCACCAAAAATAGATTAATCAACTAGTGCATATTCAAGATAGATTTGATGAAGCGGATGAATATACATAGGAAAATAATGCATCGGAGGAATACACACATTCTAATAAATATAGTAGGGAAGAAATGCATACAAATGTGGAGATGGAATAGAACCACATATAACATATGAACCAGGGAAAATTTTTGACAACATTGATATTTGTCCAATTTATGAAACACATAATGATACTCAAAAGGATGATGCATTTAATTAGTACATACAATATGATCAACATATAAAAGAAGGAAAACCTCAAGGTAATTTCAATCTTCTTCAATATCTTGTTCATGATGAAATATTACAAAATACAGATGAAAGCTAGAGCAATGTACCTTGTTTTGAAGATGAACGACACAATGTTGAAAGTATGGAAATATTATCAGGAGATGTAGTCAATAAAATGAATGATATTTCAGACTCTATTACTACAATGACTTTAGCAGTGGTGGAAGTTTTAAACTTTCATAAAGAGGGTGTGCTTTTGCGAAATTGGCATAGTGTGAATGGTGAAAAATACACTGAATTTATGGACTTGCAAGGATGTACAGGCTTGAAATTTTGTATCAATCCCTTTCGTAGGACTCAAAAAGGATGTCAGACTAATTCAGAGATGGAACTCTCTATGCACTGTGAAAAGTTTGATAACAGGGGATGTTGTAATGTATATGTCTGTGGACTATATGATAAGGGAAGATATTACAAGGAGTATGTGTATAATTTGAATATACCTATTTTTAGAGAGAGAAGGTTCAGTTGGCTGAGGAAAATTATAAAAAAAAATTATCATACATATTTCAGTATTACTTTCAAGTTGATATCAATGGAATGTGATGAAAACAAGATTTTTAACTAAGGCAAATATTATTTATGCATTTTGGTAGCCTAGGGATACCAAATTATATATGATGTGATATCTAAATAGTGACTCTATAGCCCAATGGATAAGGCACTTGATCTGCTTCATCTAGAGATAACTGAATTCTTTCTATACTCACAAGGAGCATACGTCCCCTAGAAAGAGCCATTGTTGAGTTATTATTTGAATTTTTGCATCTTGAAACATAAAGAATACCTAGAAATTAGATATGAAAGCATATTGCAAAGATTCAAAATATGAAAACACCTAGGAGACATTTAGAAGGAGCCATTTTTGCTATTTTGCACGTCATGGAGTTATCAGCTATGAAAGGGTAAAAATTTTCTATTTCGCAGGCGCAGAAAAAAAAGGTAGATAAATGTAAAAATTTCACTATTTTGCGAATGGAAATAAGAGGGGAAGCGAAAAAAAAATATTTTGATGTTTCGCGGAGAACATTTTAATAAACTACAAAATGGAAAAAAATTGGCATTGAGTAAAAGGATGATCGAATTAATTGTCAGAGCACACTAGAAGATTTTGCACATTTGAAATGTCTCAAGAATTAAATGGGTTTCATTTATGAAGAGGATGAAACAATCCTATTTAGATTTCCAAGAAAATAAATATAAATCAGAGATACAATGTTGAAAGAATGGTTCTCATTTATTGAAGTGATTTTAAAGAAGATGAAGGATCTGATTAAAGATATCAAAATGCATATAATAGGTTGTGTTGCATTGTTGATTAAACTTAGGGTTAAGTGAATTTTTTTAAGAATGCTAATAAAGGTTGCATACGTTTGGATTTGAAAGGATGGACAAGTTAGGATTGTCATTCCCTAGGGAATGTGTGATGCAAAGAAATTGAATTTGAATGTGATAGGCTATCTGATCATGCTTGCATTTAATGAAGAAATGGAATGCCATGTTTCGAAAGGTGATAAACTCTTTAAATTTTTTTATACATAGGGAAAGACCAACACAAGTACAAAAAATTCAAATTTCAAGCCAGATGATGGGTTTACCAATGGTTTTTTATTCCTGGAATGAAAATCCAAATCAAGTGATGCAACCTGATCTGATAGGGATAGAAGAGGATCAACCAAATTTTCTTAATAGTCTAATGATAGCAGTATGGGAACTTAGGACTAGTTATGCAGCATATGAGTGTGACATGTACTAGTTAGAAGCGGAGCAAGATCAAGCTGAGTCGCACTCCCCTGCATGGGAAATATAGATGAATGACAATGGTTGGGTTGACAATGGTCTTAATGATGAAGTGTTGGCCATGCTTGGGATACTTCAACTGAATGGAGTTAATTTTCTATGTATTAGATATAAATATTATAATTACTATGTAAAATAGGGTTTTAGTTTAGAATAGACATTTGTAACGATCCTTAGCTTGTTGCATCCCTCTAGACTATATAAAAGGGATATCTAGACTATGTAGAAAACAAAGATAAGATGAAATAATATAAGATAAGAAAAATGAGGAAAAGGGTACTCTTGGAAGATAGCATGGATGGTGACTGCAACTAAAATTAAAACAATTGTATTTACTTTTTTTATTAATACAAAGAAAATATGTTTCCTGTCCAAGATTGAACTAAGTTGGTTTTTTTATTGGATTGGTCCTTTTCGTATTCAGATATACAAATTTTTCTCTTTACTATTAGATGCTATAAATTTAAAGTTTGTTAATATTCATTTTTTAGTATGAAGGGTTGTATACGAAGCTTTCATTTATACAAACCCTTGTCTAATTAGTTTCTTACCAAGAAATTAAAATTCATTTAGACTAAAAAAAATATTATCGTCAAATCATCCTTGATTTCATGGGGGAGGAAATCTAAAATCAAATTACACAGTGTACATGAGGGTTTAAACAAAGCTTGACTACATTCTACCTAATTAGTTGGTTAGAGGACTACCTTGTGTATCTCCTCAAAAGGGTTTTTTACAGTTGTAAGAGCATTGGAGTTCTTTCATTTCATCCTTGCAAAATATATTATCTTGTACCCAAAGCATTTTCCTTATGCACAAATACAAATTCAATTACAAAGCATTCATAAGCATTCATAATATTCAAACAGTAAATAAGAATCAAATATTCTTACTTTGATTAGACTCAGGGAACATTTGTCATCATGAGAAATCAGAAAAGCTTAAATTCGCTATATAAAAATACCTTTGTGCTTGGGGTGAGGGTTTACCCACCTAGATTTAGCGAAACCTAAAGTGCAAGGGAATTAGATTATTCTTGTTCATTGGCCAAGACTGATTGAAGCAATCTAGGAGAATTTCAACAAAAGCTCTTGGATTTTCAATTTGTGGCTTTGGGAACCAACAAAACCCTAGCTACATGTTTCTTAATTTCATAGTTGAAGGACTATATATTTCATTAGAACAATGTAATTAAGGTCGTATTTTTTATGCAATAAAGATATATGATGTTAGTGCTTCATTCATGGTGTGAATTCTCTTCTTTCTATGCACATTTGTGAATGTGTGCATACTTGTTCATCTATTTCAAAGAGCTAACTATATTTAATGTGTATTAATCTATAATAAATTAAATTGGAGTTTGTTTTTATTATTTTATCTACTTGTAATGAATGATTGGAAAGATTTGTTCTATTGGTTTAAAGATAAATCCATCTCATGTGTGCATGCATCACGTGGCTTCACGATTTGATAGATTTTGAAAATATTATATCTGGATAAAGTTTCTTCAAAAGATTGCATCTGTTGAACATGGAATTGTGAATTTATCTGATTCATGTTTCATGAGTTTCTCATTGGAAACACTAAGAGGGGGGTGAACCAGTGTTTAACTAATTATTCTATTTCAGCAATTTGAACACAAATCAAATAGACATCATATGAAGCATAACACAATAACACATAACACCAGATATTTTTACGGGGAAACCTTGATCAGAGGAAAACCCCGGTGGGAATTAGTATGCATAATTAATTGTACTAGTATAATGAACTTGTTAAGGTTTCTTTTCCTTGTTAGAAGTAATCTTTACAATGCAATTACAATGACCCTCTTATGAGTCTTTAAAAAACCCTGTTAGAGGTGGTTAGCTCACTGCCGGAGCTCACTGCTCAATAAGATGAAGGCTACAACCTTATTGATATTAGATATACACTATATCCAAAAGTGAACTGTTGTATGTGACACAATGGTCTGATTAGTTCCGTTTATGCGATGATTCTCTTATTCTCTTAAAGAGATCTATCTCATACTAAAATCTCTATACTATTCTTCTATATCTCTTCTATGCATGTTTCTTTGACACTTCAAATATAACTTTACATGTCATATATATATGTGTGTGTGTGTGTGTGTGTGTGTGTGTGTGTGTGTGTGTGTGTGTGTGTGTGTGTGTGTGTGTGTGTTTGTGTGTGTGTGTGTGTGTGTGTGTGTGTGTGTGTGTGTGTGTGTGTGTGTGTGTGTGTGTGTGTTCATGCCTAATAGACGCAACCAAAAACAAGACCTTAGTCAGCCCAAAAACAACATTCACAACGCTTCCAAAAAAATTGGCTTAAGCGTGTTTAATACATAATTACAAACTTATTACAATAGGCACTTGGCCTTTACACAAAAAAATATTATACGCTAAATCAAAAGTTGTAGTCGGCTTCATACTCTATTTTCTGAGCTATTAGTGCACTTAATCTTTCTATAAATTATCTGTATTGTCATTCTGTACCATGCATGTATAGACTTAACATATTCACATATCATAGATCTTATTAATGAATGTGCATATCTTGATTCAATCATATGCACATGCACTGGTGCTTTGATTGACTGCATATCTATGTTTTGTTCTGTCTTCCATACTTAGCCATTTTGTTCTTCAAATCTTCCTATCAAAACTCTGTATGACTTTGTTTCCATAATGAAAATACAAAATAAGTCTTATTCTCCCTGAGAGTCAACTTTCCAACAAATTCCCCCTTTGTCATTAATGGCAACAAAGGAATGTGGCCAAGTTACTCAAACTTTGGCTAACACCAAAAAATAGTATATCATCCTCTTTTATTCATACTTCTTTACATATATATAACATATACACACACACACACACATACACACACACATATATATATATATATATATATATATATATATATATTACTCCCCCTTTGACATTAATGACAAAGGTGTCAAAATTGTGAGTCCTTGAGTACTTAGTCTGAATATACATCTGGATAAGCAATCTGTAGATTGTTGATCTCTTGCTGCCAGAATGCCTTCAGTGCATCAACTGTCTAAAGATGGGTGCATAAAGAATATGTAAGCTTCTCCATCTTTTTCAGATCCATGTTGGGTCCTTGATCATATGTAGCAATGGTTGCATCTATCTATTTTATGTTCTCATTTAGAATAGCTAGAGAGGGTACAAGTGCATTTCTTAGTTGAGTCTGCCTGGTTCTTATCTTGGTAATTTCCAACTTAGCCTTTTCAATCTTTTCTAAATTCCCTTGATAGATATGGTTGCATACATTAATATATTGCAAGGATGTTTTAATTTATTTTCTAACACTTTTAACCAAGATATCATCTTCCTTAATCTTTTTGATGTGCTCTGAGGTTAATTTCACTCTATCCATGCAGTTTGCTATTACTTTCCTACCTTTAACTTCTAGTTCTTTCAAGATTGATTGACCAATCTTCAATGAGTTTAGATTAAAAGATAAATTCTTTGTTAATTCATCTAATCTTCCCTTCTTGTACTCATCTTCTACAATTTTAGTAGCAGAGGCTACTAAACTTGTGAGATGTGATTTGAAGCTTGCCAAGATGTTATCAACATCATCAACTGACTAAATCTTAGCCACTTTCTTATCTACTAGCACTAAGTCATTTAGAATGTTCACTGTCTCTAGAAAGAGATGGTTTCTCATGACATTTTTTTCTTTGGCTTTCTCCATGGCTAGCACACTGATCTTAATCAAATCCTCTTCCTCCCAAGAATCTAGATTTGTTGAATCAGGGGTCAAACTTGATAACAATGATGCTTTGATGGATGGAGTATGTATTACATTCTGATTGGCATCCACATATTCACTCTTCATAGGGATCTCCATTACTGGTGTTTCATTAGTTTGATTGTCTTCCTCATTATTCAAATCTGTTGAATCTTTAGAGGGAACTTCATCTTGCTGTAGGGATGTGTTATCAGTGCATACCTTCGCAGTTTCTTTAGTGCTAACAAATTATTTTTCAAATTTGTTCATGTCATTGTCAGAAGTGGTCATGGATATCTTAACATCATCAATCAAAATAGTTTATTTTGAATCTTTGGTTGTATCAGAAGCTATTGAAACAATGGGCACTGAATCCTATGGACCTATCATAGGCACATTTTGAATAACTGGTTCTTTGTTCTATTTGGAAGGAACTGGATTTTCTTTAGTTGTAGGAACCATTGTTGGATACATATGTCTATCCATAAGTACCCGCTCAAATGCTTTCTGATTCTCTTCACCAACCAGTTCATATTCTTTGTTCATGATATGGAGAACTCTTGTTTTGGTTCTGAGATGAGGCTTTACTAAATCCAACAGAATAGCTTTCTCATCATGTGAGAGATAATCATAGAGTGAATTTATGATTTGTCTATCTCTTGGTACTTGTCATATACATTTTGATAGATTCTAATCTTCCTTCATTAACAATTCTATTCTTTAGGACTATTAGACTAGGTCTAAATCTTCCCTCGGGAGGTGTTTGAGTGTTCTTTCCCTTGCTCCTTGTTGTCCTTGAGGATGGGTGACTTGTAGGAGCTTGCTTCTTCCTTCTAGTCATATTATCGGGTACAAAAGGTGGAGAGGATTCTAGATCAATGGTAGTTGATGGCTCAAATGTAACTTCATTAGATTTTTTCTTCTTCTTCTTAGCATATCATCAGAATTTTCCATTTTCACTTCTACAGGATTTTTCTCAAGTTCTTTAGCAATATTATCTTCCCTAACTTTGTCTAGGTCTTCTTGTGTAACCCCATGAAATTTTAGGATATTGGATGTAATCCTTGATGCCTTCCTTTTGTTGTCAGCACTGCATAAGATAGAATCAAATTGATTTGTCTTCTCTCTATAAGTTCCCCATCTTGGTTCATTTAGATCTTTGGGCACAGACAAAATAACTTGTGCATATCCTTCCAACACATGTTCTTCAACTTCATAGCCAAGTGGATGAATCCATTTGGTTTTAGGCTCAACAGCCTCCATGCAAATATAGTCACTTTCTACCATGAAGTGTATGGTATCTTTGTACTTATCAACTATCTTCTCCGGTATTTTTAACCTTTTCTACATCTTGATCCTAAATTTTTTGATCTCAATGTCAATAGAATCCTTCGCACAGCTCTCTGATGTAGCCTTTAGTGATATATGAGACATAGTAGGTTTACTCCTATCTTGGTAAAGATTGGCAACTTTACCAACAATGTGAAAGTATAAATAGATGATCAAAGAGAAAAATCTGAATATATTGCTCTTGTCATGCTTGATAGCTCTAATGTTTTCAATCAGCTGTGTGTGCAATATCTCACATAGGTTATACTAAGTATTATCCTTAACCATCTTTATTTCTTCCAGGACAGTTTCTGCATATACACTATTCAATCTGATTGCGTGCTGGAACTTATAACCTAGTATCATAGTCACCAATTTGATATCATCTACCGCAATGGGATCAACAGTCAGTCCATGCCTATCACTCCTAGATAAGCATACTTGTTCAACATTATTTTTAACATCCTTACAAGTGGGAAGAACTGGTCTAGATTTAGGAAGTCCAGTCATATCATGAATTAGGTCTGCAGTAATGCGGATAGGAACTTCACCAATCCAATATAGGTCATCATGTATCCTGCTTAGTGGGATTTTAACCCAATCTGGCTCATAGAACTCATGCGTGTTAGAATACTCAAAGATAGGGTTATCAGTGAGATGTGTGTATTCATCTTTGAATGAATAATCTAGTTTCATCATTGAATCCATAAGAGTAGCAATGTTGTTATCTCCAACTATTTCCTTCTTGCAATATATATATGTGTGAATTTCTTCTACATGTATGACTCCTAGCGGAGTCTTAGAAAATTCTCCTTCAACATCATCTAATATGGACTTGAATGGATGCTTCTTGAACATGATTTTTTTCCTTTCAGCAATGTCAAATACAACAGGGGTTTCTATACTTACTTGCTACTTGATTAAATAGGGTTTCACAGTGATTTTGAAATGACACGACTGCTAGGGTTCCATTTCAATCTTTAATCCATTCAAAAACCAACCAATTCCTTAACTTGTAGTGCTTTGATGCTTAATGCTCATGTGCTCTCTGAATGCTCAATCTTGAATGCAAAGTGACATTTAAAGATCTTTTACCAACTTATATAAAGATTATTGCATTTAATGCTCATTGCCATAAAATAGTTTACATAGAGAATTTCAATCTTTGCTTCTATTCAAGTTCAGACTATGAGTATATGCATACATCCTCATTTCATCACCAAATATATGAATTCATAGGCGCATACTCAGAGGTGAGTATACCAGCCACATAGGGGTTCAAAGCTAGAATATCGCCCCCTAAGACCATGAGGGTCAACTAACCAAAAGTAGAAGGTGTTTCCATTTTGAATGCATCTACTACCTTGTTCTCTTTATTATCCTTCTCTACTTCAACCCAAATTTTATCTGAATCAGCTTTGGCTCATACAAACTTAACTTCTCCTGATTCTTCAAATAGTGACTTTTTAGGATTCTCTTGTCTTTGTGCTTTTGACCTATGTAAAATCTTGAGATATTTCTAGCTTTTCCACATGAGTGACAAATGATAGGAGGTATAATCCTATTATTCATCTTTCTGCAGTACTTGGCTATGTGTCCATTGTAATTACATATCTGACATGTAATGTTTTGAAAGTTTCTTTGAGGTTGATTTCTTTGATTGTAATGAGTCAAATTTATTTGGTTCTATTGTGATTGATTTATTTGACTTGTTCTATAATGTATAGCCCTGTGACCAAACTTATTATAGGAGTAACAATAACCATTGAAAGGTCTTACCTCTTTACAATCTCTTTCCAAGTGTCCATGCTTATTACAGGCATAACAAGTGTGGTTAACTACCTTGTGCTCATTTTTGGGTGGTTCTGCTTTGGCCTCTTCAAGATTCACAGTTTTCTTTCCTTCTGCAGATTCTGTTTGAGCTTTCTTTCTTTCTTGCAATGAATTGATCTTAGTTTGTGCCATACTATAACCAACACCAATAGTATCACCTTTTAGCTTCTGTGCATAAAGTTGTGATTGGATTAGATCAGAACTTGTGTGTAGTTTATCAATTTTTTATTTTGCTCTTGATAATTTAGATTTAATCTTATTCTTGATGTTTTTCAACTCCAATATTTTCATATTAGCTTGTATAAGTTCTTCATCTAATTGTTTACTTTCTTTGGTCTTCTCTTCAATAGTTGTTAGGCTATCAGTTAGATGATCATTAAATTATTCAATCTTATCCTTTAAAGACATGTTTTCTTCATTCAGTTTCTTGACCATATTACCCAAATAATTTGTAGAGAAATCTTTCAAATCTTTTCTTAACTTTTAGATAAGCATTTGTAGAGAAATATTTCAAATCTTTTCTTAACTTTTAGTTTAAGTTCCTCATTTTCTTTTTCAGATCTGTCAAGATCTTCAAGGGATGCTTCAAGATTCTTCCTCAGATGTTTCACTTCTTTTGAATCCATGATCTCCTCAAGTAATTAAACTTTCTTATAGAGGACCAGAGCTCTGATACCAATTGTTGGAAACTCTGAGAGGGTGGGGTGAATCAGTGTTTAACGGGTTATTCTATTTCAACAATTTGAACATAAATCAAATAGAAAACATATGAAGCATAACACAATAACACATAACACCAGATATGTTTATGAGGAAACCTTGATCAGAGGAAAACCCCGGTGGAAATTAGTACCCACAAATGATTGTACTAGTATAATGAACTTGTTAAGGTTCGTTTGCCCTGTTAGAAGCAGTCTTTACAATGCAAGTACAATGAACCTGTTAGGAGTCTTTAAAAAACCCTGTTAGAGGTGGTTGGCTCACTACCAGAGCTCACTGCTCAATAAGATGGAGGCTACAACCTTCTTGATAATAGATACACACTATATCCAAAAGTGAACTGATGTATGTGACACAATTTTCTGATCAGTTCCATTTATGCGTTGATGATCTTATTCTCTTAAAGAGCTCTATCTCATACTGACATCTCTATACTGTTCTTCTATATCTCTTCTCTACATGTTGCTTCGACACTTTCAAATATAACTTTACATGCCATATGTGTGTGTGTGTGTGTGTGTGTGTGTGTGTGTGTGTGTGTGTATGTTCATGCCTGAATAAACACGACCAAAAACAAGACCTTAGTCAGCCCAAAACAACATTCACAATACTTCCAAACAAATTGGCTTAAGAGTGTTTACAATATTTTTTAATACATAATTACATAGTTATTACAATAGGCACTTGGCCTTTACACAAAAAAATATTATACGCAAAAATCAAAAGTTGTAGTCGGCTTCATACTCTATTTTTTGAGTTGTTAGTGCACTTAATCTTTTTGTAACTTCTCTGTACTATCATTCTATACCATGCATGTATAGACTTAACATATTCACATATCATAGATCTTATGTATGAATACGCATATCCTAATTCGATCATTTTCACATGCGCTGGTGCTCTGATCAATTGCATATCTCTGTTATGTTATGTCTTCCATACTTAGCCATTTTATTCTTCAAAGTTTTTTGTCAAAACTTTGTATGACTTTGTTTCCATAATGTAAACACAAAATAAGTTATATTCTCCCTGAGATTCAACTTGCCAACATTTCCATCTTTTCATCATTTAATTTGCAAGCATGATTCAACAATAGTTTAAGTCCGTTAGATTTCCTTTTAGTAAAATTTTTTTATGATTCTTGCTACTCAAGTATTTTGATCTTTGTTTAAAATTGGTTAATATAGGCAATCATTGTAGGATTTAAAGTTAGATTTTCATTATTAGGGAATTGCATAAATTGATAAATCTAGAAAATACAAAAAGTACGAAAGTTTATTTTGTAGTTTGAATTTTGAAAGGTACCAATAAAGGCCTCCTTGTGAATATTCACATTTATCTTCAACTGAGATTACCAAGCGACTATACCACGACCATGGAAAACCTTGGGAATAACTTTATTATTCTTTCAAGAGGGGAATTTGGACCTCAAATTCCTAGCAATTGACTTGTGTAAAAGTAATGTACAACAGTGATATTAGGCTAGCTATTTTACGTGTAAGAAACATAGAATAATTAATTAATATTTGGAGAAATATATTTAATAATGTGCAAATTTATAACCCATTATTAAATTAGGGTTCAATGATTTTATTCTCTCATGATTTTCAGGCACATAGTTTTATCTTCTAACACTTAGTATTTGTTTGAGCTTAAGTCTATAAAATCAAGCACATGGTTAGTGGTTAAGATTGGTTGATTTGAATGTGATGTGATATTATTGATTCATTAAGAGGAGTTCATATGTGAAGCATGACATGAGATGTGTGGATTCATGTTAGAAAAATGGAGATGATTGATATTTCTGATGTATTCACTATACCTATGTAAGTGCATGTATTGATTTATTTCTAATTAATAGATTGAATGCTTTTGGAGGCTAGATGCTTCCATCTTAATGGTTTTTCCAAGCTACATGATAAAAATTAACATTGAAGAAGATCAATAAGTTTTATGCTTGGATGAGATCACTAGGTCATTCCTCTACACATAATATTGAAAGATGTGGAGGATCATTCGACTAAAATTTCATATACTTTATTTATTTCTTTATATTAATAAAATTAATAATATTTTAATAAATTTGATTTAGCATGGTGGGTTTAAGAAGTATGCAAGATATTCATGGGAAATATCATCATTTTACTATATGGAGGAAGGCATATATGAAATTTTTCTATGGGTTGATTTATTATGGTCTTATCATTCCCAAGAAGTTTCTTGCAAAGTGTTTCCTTGTGATAATTTGTTTAATTTTTGTGCTTGTATGTGTGAGGGGAGTTAGAGTGAAATAATATTGGAGGCCGATTTTATAGTAGTTTCGAAGAAACAACAACTGGCTTTTTTGGGGGAAATCTCTGAGAAGATATTAAAATGGGTCTTTAAGATTTAGGATCCCAATTTTCTGCAAATCTTGGATTTCATTTTTTGCAATGATTTCTTGAAGTTTAAACATTGATCTACTAGGTCAATTTAGATTGTATGACCATGTTTTTGGCATGGTTTTGTATGTAGGCAATAAAGGAGGTTTTCTGAGTTGTGAGTGAGTGCACTAAGAAGGATTGGGTTCTAGGGTTGGAGGATATGTTGCCAATGGTGGTGTAAGAGAAATGATTTAGGGCCTAAGGTGGTTTTTGTTGGGTGATGGAGATGAGTGATGATGATCTTAAAACCTTCATTATTTAGAGTGATAAGGGATTCTCCTAAGATACGAGGGAGGAATATGGGGTGGTAATGTTTGGTCAATTTTCTGCAAGAACAAGAAGTGTTAGTGAGGGTGGAGAGAGAGGACAAGTGGAGGAAGGAGACTATGGTCCCATTTTTTAACCAAGTGACTTTTGGATTAACGACCTCGTGGGTGTGAAGATGGCAGTTGGCAAAAGGAAGATGCTAGTATTAATGGGATAAATGCGCTTTTTGATAATGTTTTGTATTTGTTTACTCAGGAGGGTGGTAGAGTTTTGGCTAGGCAAATGGCTATTTTGTTGAAATGTTATGAATTTCATGGAGGTTGGTATTGGCCATTTTGTTTTAGTATATGTAGTTTTATGGGTTGAGGGTATAAATTTTGAAAATGTATAGAAGATGTTGATGGCCACTTTGTTTCAGTATATATGGATTTAGGGGTTCGGTGTATAAATTTCTAGTTCCACTGTATATTGTATTATTTCAACCATTTTTCTCTTGGTGGATAGTGGGGGTTGTAGGGAGTGCTTATTCTATGATAGTTTCCTTTAGAAATCAGAGACATTTTATAGTTTGTCTTCGAGGTTAGTTGATGGACTATAGTTTATATTCTAGATACATACATATAATTGTTATCATATTATTAATAAAACAGAAATATGGAGGATTCATTATATACATAAAACATATTAATATTAAGGTAAAAATAATTTTTCATATGAGAATGATTCATATTTATTATGCATATAGGAAAAAATAAAGAGTATTCACAAAGTACAAATTAAGACTCAAATATGCATGATCATCAATCAGGGGTAGAATGAAAGTTACTAAGGATGAGCACTATTTTAGATCTTTTAAAATATCTATAAAGTATTGGTGTATGTAGCATGACATCTAATATTGATTACAATAAAATAAAATAAAAATTCTTATGGATAGAAATAGAAATATATAATTATAATAGAATATTACTTTCAATTATTTTTAAAATTTTAAATTGATGTTAAATTCTACAATATATCATTTTGTTCACAAATTTGACCTTATAAACATATTTAATTTTGTGAATGACTTACATATATTATTCGATCATAATGAACCATCATAATAATTTTTTTTTTATTATATATCATAAAAACAGAGTCTTACAATAGGAACTGGAGCTCCCCTAAACCAAACTAAAAATAATACTAAAATCATACCATTCAATAAGGTAATATGATATCATCTTTATTTTATTTTATTGAATTAGTATTTAAGAGGAAGTTCATTTAGAAGATGGTGTTAAAATGTACATTTTACGAGTATGTGAGTCAATTGTTGATGTTAGCTTTCCTTGCCAACTTCCTTTAAGATTTGATTCTTGCTACAATATAAAATTATAATGGTTAATTAACTTGAGATAATATAAGTTTTTTAAAACTCTAAATGCACTAAAATAAAAATTTATATTTCTTAAATACAATAATAAACATTAAAAATAATAATTTTTTAAATTATATTGAAATAAAATTTTGGATCAAATAGTTCTTACATTCTATAATGTGAGGCCTCACCCCGAACCCCATTGTAGTTTTCCATTTTTTCTGCTTATGATAGATTTAGCATATGACACTTTAATTTTGATGCACTAAGGACATTATGAATTTTATGCTTTATGATGCAACTTATGGACTATACTTTGTTTTCTATTATGGACATTTATTCTGAGACAACTAATTTGGAAATACATTATGATTATGTTATGGTTATTGATGAAATTGGGTTTTATTAGAAATAGATATTTAATTTTGATTTCTTGCAATGTGAATTTTACCTTATGATAAATGCTTAAAATGAGATTGATGTATTCTTGTGATCTTTAGCAATAAACTTAATATGTTGATGATTTCCTTAAATTTCAAATATTTCTTATTTCTTTATGATGTATATTTATCTCCTTGGACTACTGATATTTAAATTGAGTGTGTAGGTAGGAAACCATGGAGTTTTATCTGGGGAACCAAACAAAGGGATATGTGAACTCAGTTTGAGCCAAGGTTGTGTCTAATGAAAGACAAGACCTCGTTGTTTCGTAATTTTATTCGTAAATGTATTTGGTTGATTGTGGAAATGTAATCCTTAAATGTATTTCTTAATTCTTTGTATTTTTGACTAAGTGGATATGACATGGCCTAGTGATGTGTAAATGTTGTATGTGTCATTTGACACTTGTGTTTTGTACTTAAGGCCATGACATGTCAACTTGGGAATGGTTGTCCACCTACCTAGATTAGTACATTAGTGAATCCCCATATGCATACCTTGGTTTGGGAGATGGAAGTGTGTTCATCTCATTGGAATTTCGAAATTACTCTTGAAGTGGACTTTTGGAGGGGTTTTGAAGTGTCTAGGGGTGTATTGGGGTCATTTCTAGGTAGCCCACTTGTTATACCAATAGTTAAGGGCCATTTTAACTGTAGGATAGCCTCTACTTGACCATGTGACCCTTCCAAAAAGTTGATTTCCCAAGTTGCATGAAAATCAACTCTTGTGAGGCTTGACTTTGGATAGACCACCCTTCCATATTTGTGCTAAGACATAATTCACCTTTTAGAAGTTTCCCTCTTTAGATCCATTTTTGGTAAGGTGTAAGAGTTTAGGGAAGAGGGACCAATTAGAGGACTTTTCTTCTCCCCATGAGCTTTCTAGTGATTTTTTAGTGGGAACTCTCCATATTGGAGAGTTTGAACACCCACTCTCTAACTTAGAGACATAGCTAGAGTTGGTGATCTTAGAAGGAGGGATTTGGGCTAAAAAGGGAGCTCTTCAACAACTATCTTTCCTTAAGCTTGGATTCTAGGTTGGTGGACTTTGTGCAACTCTCTCTCTCTCTCTCTCTCTCTCTCTCTCTCTCTCTCTCTTGTTATCTTATGTGCTCTTGGTAAGTGAATGTTTTTTGTGTTTATGGGCTTGTTGGAGCCATGAGTCTTGTTGTTATTGTTATGCTTGATGTTGTTGCAATGATTTTCATTTTGTTTTTCTTTGTATCTATTGTTAATGGGAGTAACAAGGCTCACTCACTCTTGGGAGGGAAGAGTAGCCTTGGGGGTGGAGGATTTTTGACAGCCTTTGGTGTAGAGTCTCTCCTCAAGGAGGAGAGGGAAAAATCATGGAGTATGGGCTCCATGAAGCCTACCTTGTTGTTGTTTCTCTTGGGGGTCATAACGGTATGATGTTGTTTTAGTTGAAGATGTCTAAGAAAGTATTTGGACAGCCATGTGAAGGCTGAGATTTTTGTGCTTTTGGGTATGGCCTTCTCCCTTGGGTACTTGGTCCACTTCACCCCATGTAGGATCTTTGAGTGATCCATTGTGAAAGCCTATGGGATTGGGAGTTTAATGTAAGATCTTCATGTTCTTTTTTTTATTGTTTGTTGTATAAATGTCACCCACCTTTGTTTGGTTCCCCAAGCTCGGGGGTGGCCTCATAAGAGGCCTAGGTTCGGTGGAGAGCAGCCCATGGTTTCTAGTTTTTCCTTGTTTTTTTCTTGTTTGGATATTTGTGAAGATTGGAGTTACATTGAAGTTTTGAATGAGCATGGAAGAAAATAAAATGTAGTTGTTTATGTTCATCACATCATGATTTCTTTTTTCTAAAGGTCATGAGGCATATGTTAGCCATGTATCTAAAAAAAAGGGGGGGGGATATTGTAATAAGCCTTTAAGGCTGGAATTTTCATTGCACCATCTTGGTATGGATCCAATTTGTATGAGAGTTGCATTATTGAGAATGTAACAAAAATGAATTTTAGATAGCTTCTCAAAAAAATGTATTTGAAATCCTTAGCTTAATACTCTTTTGACTTTCTATAAATAAAATAAATAAAAAAATTAGAAGTTTGGATATGGCCTTCTAGTATAAATTTTATGTTTTTCTCCTTAAGTACTTAAATTCATAAGACAGTGTTCCATTTGAAATATATAAAAATCTGTTTTCCTTTAAATGAATGCTCTTTTATCTTGAATGGGAAATCTGAAAACTAGATCAAACTCTATCTTTAATATAATTTTATCTCTCATGTTATTTTAATGTTATCTCAATATAGTTAAAAGGAAAGAAATGTTTTATAGGTGCATGTATTAAATCTATATCCCCAAAGTTCATTTATGTAATGAACTATTTTTGTTATGTTTCACATAAATAATAGGAAAGGAAATCTGAAATATATATATATATATA
>MU223308.1:952099-969229 GCA_018584345.1 Thuja plicata
TGTATACATACATACATACATACATACATACATACATACATACATATATATATATATATATATATATATATCTTGTGATTCCACCCCATCCTCCATTGTTGAACCTGCAACACACAAAAAGAAATTTAGGGTTTGATGGAGGGAAGAAAAGAATGGTATAGAGGAAATTTAAAAAAAAAAAGTATTTTAGTTATCTCATTTTGAACCCTAACCCTAATTTTGAATTAGGGTTAGGATTTCGAAATTGAGAGGGAATGAAAGAGTAGCGGAAACATTATTTTTTTTACTTATTAGTTTTCCCCCTTTGTTCTAAAGTACCTCTTATTGGGAAGTTTTCATCTCATTATATCTTTAAATATTAGGTGACTTATTTAAATCTTTTGAAAATATAATTTTTTCTTATGGTTGAAAGGATGAAGTAGGCAAATGAATAAATGATGAAAATATATATTTATGTGGGGGGGGGGGGGGGGGGTAATGTAATGAATTAATTTAATTTTTCTTTAACAATAGGATAATAAATAATAGGGTAGTTATGGGATTACATTGCGACAAATTATTTAATGAAATTAATACTAGTGAAGCTTAGCAGAGTAAATTATTATGGACCTATTAAACAATAATAGTTTCAATAGTAAATTGTTATCTTTAATATTTTAACCAGTTTACTTAGTCTTAACTCTTAAGTTAGGAAAATTTTCTACGAAATCGAATCCAACGAGTCAATAGTTAAACAATAATTAAGTAAATTAATTAAGATATATTAAAGGGGAAAATTTAACTGAAGTTTTTTTTAAAAAAATTAAACTTAGAGACTTATAATGTTATTTTTATGTGGACATTATATGTGGCCAGTATATTGGTCATCATAAAAATAATATTACGAAAGTGCCTTGCCCTAGGGGGTTATTTTAAACACAGAATCTTTAAGCTATCAACATACCAGATTTTCTGAACATCCCTAGAGACTGAGTATAGGGAGTCCTCTCTTTCTCCACATCATCAAACTCTATTAATAAATTGAGGGGATGACATGTAAATTCATATAACCCCACCTTGCATACTCTTTGAACGTTAGCCTAAATTTTAACGGTAGGGAAAATCGGTAAATTAAATGTCACCTTGAGCATCATTAACTTCAGAGGTGGACCTTGGGTTAAGGGAGGTTGACACTTGGTCATGATTCCCCTTAGACCCTCTCGACTTTAATTCCACTTAAAAAAAAAGTTGTATTTTTGGGCATGAATTTTTGGGCATGACACATAAGTCTCTAACTTCAATAACATTCTCATCAGAAAGACCAATATCCTTCCATTTGGCACTTATAGAAGCATTTATGGAACTTATATTCCACAAAATAAGAGCAACTCTAGAATGTGACAATGGCCCGACCCATACCTACATATATAAATCAATAAAAATATCATTAATTAAATTAAATTATAAAATATATCCAATTTGTTGAAAACATATCGATACCTCAAGATCCCATTCCTTTCTCACATTCATTCCTTGTATGCCTAAAGAATCTAGAGAAGAGCCAAAAAATAGAACTGATCAGCACAAGGATAAATCAAACTTATTGAAAATATCTCATATTAAAATTATTAAAAAATATCCTAACCTTGGTTGACCTTAATGACCTCGCCATTGCTTAAAATCTCTGAAATTTCAATGCTCATAGATCTTATGTCACAACCGATAATCAAGGGGGCCTATAGATAAGAATACAATTTAAATGACCATTAAAAGAATAAAATTTTCAAAATAAACTCTAGATTACGAATTTTAACCATATTTATCTTTTTAAATCAACATTACATCACCTTCCTTAAAGCCCATATACTAAAATGAGACTGATATTCCTATATGGTCATTTTTCCATTCCCAACCTCTAACATGCTTGGATATGATTTATTAATTCAAGAACAAATGTCATTACAAAAGGATATTGATGGTGATCCATAAGTTAATCATTATCCTAATAAAATTACATATTCAAATTACCATTCCATCCACCAGGGCCTGCATAATCAGCCCACTTATCATTTTGGTTAGCTCTAGATATCATACTGAAAATAAGCAATAAGTTCACAAGTATCATTTTCCATTGTAAAAATTGTACATAAAAGAATTATCTTCTTTCTAGTTATATCTTTAATTTTATAGATAGAATAATAAACTTCAATGTATCTTACCTACCTTTTCCAATCATCATGTATATCTCTTGTAGTTCTCCAACTATTTGCAACCTTAGGACCCCAAGTTGTGGGGTCTTCTTGTCCCCTATGTTGTTTACACCCATTTTAAAATGAAGACCATGAATGCCTGATCTTTTCTATAAGGATAGAATGTACATTCTAAGATGAATAAAAAATACTTCTTACAATTCACACATAAAATAGAAAATAGGGTGGCCCACCTTGCTGAGAGCTTTGCTCATTTTTTTGTACCTGATATTCTCAAAAATATTTTACAGCTCTAGATATGTTAAACATAAATCAACACAAATCCATCAAATAGTGCAGTTATGACATTCACCTATCTTTAGTGTCTTTTCCTCCATTGTTGAAATTGTCATATTTAAGATAGTCTACTCTGTACTTATTCAGTATTCAATGGTTTATCTTCTTCAGTATTGTTTAAAGGAGATTAAAGGTTTGGTAACATAATTTCAATTCTAATGATAGTAACAATTTACTAATGAAGAAAAAGTTTTGGCATCTTTCTCTTCATGCCCAAGAGAGCCCATCGTAGTTCTACTTCATGTTTGATGTCTAATTAACCAAAATCAATGTCGATTTGATTATAAAAATACATAGAGACTATGTGTAGACACCCAAAAATGGTTCGAGCCTACTAGTCTACATGTTTTAACATTTTAGCATTACAATTGAAATATTTTTTTGCGATCTAGTTATTCCTCTATGTTGCACATATGATCTTTATCATATGAGAACATTGTGGCATTCATCAATAATTCAATATTGCAAAAAAATTTAGTTATTAACTAATATTGCTATTCTCTTTGTCTAGTTGATCATTTTCCTAATTGATTCTAATCAACCCTAAACTGATCCTATTCAATCCTAAACTGATCCTATTTGATCCTAAACCAATCCTATTCAATCCTAAACCATATCAAAACATCCTAAATCAATTCAAATCTATTCTATTCTATTCCTAATCATTTCAGAATTGTTTTGCACTCATTCGAACCATTCTGGGGCATTGTCCAAGATCATCAATACCTAATTGACTCAATTTTAAAATCGATCAAACCCTTTCCTAAATCTATTCAATCCTATCATCATTCTAGGGGCATTGTTTAACTTCATCAATGCTTTGTATCCCTTTTATCACCTATTTGATAACATTGTCAAAGTTCATCGATGTTATTGTTATCAATCTATCATTATCAGTTCAATAGTATTGTCCAAAATCATCAATGCTATTTCTGATCATCATTATTTTGGGAACATTTTCCAAGTTCATCGATGTTTCCCTATTCCTATTTCAATCCTATGGTGTCATTGAATTTTATTGATGCTATTAAATAAGTTTCAAATATAATTATTTGAGTGCATTATCAAAGTTCAACAATCCCTCGAACCTATCCTAATCTTATCAATATTATCAAATCAATTCAATTCTACATTAATACCTTCAATTTGATCAATAATTCGCTAATTTATCTTCTTGGGATGAATAACCTAAGATGTGTCCCTGTTCTTTATGAATAAATCATATTTATTCATTCTTATCCTAAGTCTTCACAATTAATTAATTGGCTAATTCTAATTTATGGGATTTTATAATTTTATAAATACTAATTATTGTTTAATGATAAATATTGATTTATTTATAGAATTAAATCCTCCTAATCCCACCTAATTTGTCATATCCCTTAATTGTGCTTCATATCCCTATTAAGGTGCTTCATGATTTCTTGCATATCTCCTTATTCAATTCTCCCCTAATTATGCTTCCATTTCCTACTAATTTGCTTCCTCTTTTTCCCTCCATTAGGCATTGTTTTATGCCTTCTAATTCACCTAATTGCCTCTCATTTTCTATAAACTGAGATGCAATCCTCTCATTCAAGCTTGAAACATGATCTCCTAGTATACTTGTCATCAAATTGGCTTTTGAATCTTTGTGAAATCTTTTCATTGACAAATAGCAACATAATCTACTCTATGGAGATGCAAGGAGAGCATTTGAGCATCACTTGAAGGGGGTTTTTATATGTTTATTTTCATATTATTTTGAATTCCCATTTTAATGGCTCTAATGTTAGATTAGATAGGTTTGCATATTATTTCAGGTTTTGTGCTTACCTAGATATGCATTTTCTACCTTTTTTTGGTCTTACATTTGGTGGACCCGATGTGAAACATGCCTAACTAATTATATTTTGGGTTTTTGTGCATTTTGCAGGTTCTAGAAGAGTTCTACGCATTTGGTTAAAGGTGTTGCATAGTTTGTCACAGATCTTGCGCAATTGGTTAAGTCATGCGCATTTGGTTGCATATCATGCATAGTTGGTACCCATACCTACACAGTTGGCTTCTTAGTTGCACAGTTGGTCACCAACTTGTGCACTTGGTTTAATAGGATTTATCTTTAGGGTTTAGGATCAATATCTACAAGTTTAGGAAATATTTCTGCATTTCATGCTTTCTTTTCTAATTTTCATCTGTTACAAGGCTAAAGTGGATCCTAAATAATGCAAATGAACCCTAACTTGATTAATGAACCTCATATTTCAATTTGGAAGTTTAAAATTAACACTCACATTTGATTTGGGCTCTTAAAATGAAATTCACTTAGTTTTGGGTTACATTCAATCAAGGTTCTTTCGATTTCAATCAAAGTCACAATCTAGCCTAACTAGGGGTTCAAATGCAATTCATTATGTGAAATCAGGTTATTTAATTTGATAAGGACTCAAAAATGAACATGCACACTTGATTTGGGAATCTAAAATGAACTTTGAACTAGTTTACGATCAAATGTAGATTTCTTGTTTAAGCTATTTCCAAATTGGTTCAATATGCACATAGGCTAATTATGGATTTCAAAATCAGTTCAAATCTTCCCTAATAATTTTTAAATGGCCTAAATTGAACCTTAACTACCTATTTTTAAAATATCAATGCTTTCTATGGCTAAAAATTTGTATTTTTTGCAAGTTTTTACCTTATTTTTAGCCTCTAATCAGTAGTTGCGCACTTGGTTAGGTATCCTGCGTAGTTAGTCAGAACCTGTGTAGTTGGTAGCCTAATTCTATGTAGTTGGTCAGAAGCTACACAGTTGGTAGTCTGATTCTATGTAGTTGGTACCCTGATTCTATGTGGTTGGTAGCATGTTTCTACGTAGTTGGTAAAATGGATGCTTTTCATACAAATTTCTAATTTTCTTCATTCCTAAATTTGTTTCTGCACTTGGTATGCTAGATTTCTGCATTACTGATGATCTGTGCATCATTTTGGTAATTTTGGGATGAATAATGAATCATAAAAATACTAATGAGTTTGATGTAGGACACTTGTCGAAGACCTTGTGTGTCTTCCAAAACTTTCATGTCTACTTTTACTAGTTTGAAAACACTTCAGCTTGGTGCTTAAAAAGAATAATTTTTTTTTTGTTTGAAATGTCTTCTACTTTTTGTAATCCTAAGGAATCACATGGACATATCCTCTACCCTCTCCTTCATGGATCTTGGTTAAAAGAGAAATCCATGCAAATCCTTTAGTGTGGCTACCTCCCGAGAGCTTTAGTAGAGCCGGTGAGAGTTGATTGCCCAACCAGTAATAGGCTAAATCCAAGCCCTTCTAAACTAGTATATAAAATATGTCATTATTATTAATCTCATAGTGAACAAGTGTTGAATATGTGTTAGAAAATATAAATAAAGTAAACTAGATTTAAAAAATAATCCAAGAGAGAGTGTAGAAATGAAAATGTTTACCATAAACGAAAACATGATCCAAGAACAATCACCAAGAAGTCAAGAACAACACCAAGACAATGTTTTTAAAAGGGGAAAAACTAATAAAAACCCCTTGTGATTATAAAATTAATGAGGAAAGAATCCAAATAAGAAGAGAGAGATGGAGCAAGAAGCTCATTACAACATTATGAGAAAGAGAATGAAAAAGAGAGAATAAGAGAGAAGAACTACTCCATGAGAACCAACTTGTGAGAACCAACCTTAAGAAGTGAGAGCAAAGCATCTCTTAAGTAGAGATGAGTGAAATATTTTGCATGTAACTCCCATATCCTATGAGTGCCACATTCACATTAAGTGTGTACCATGTGTAGAAATCCTCTTAAGGAGGAATATCTAATTTCCTTATTAAAGGAAATACAAAAATGTGACACGTCCTCCTACTTGGACTATAGGACAAATACAATATAGGATACCTTGGTTTATCCTTTAATTATATATATCACCAAGGAAAGATTAAATTCTAACACCCCCCTTTAATCTTTACTTGGGGAGTTTACAACAAGGGAATTAAACCCAAATTCTTAAAATGAGAATGAAATGTCTCTTTACAACACCAAGACAATGTTTTTGAAAGGGGAAAAACTAAGATGAACCCCTTGTTCTTATAAAATGAATGAGGCAAGTAGCCAAAGAAGAAGAGAGAGATAGAGAAAGAAGTTCATTATAGTATTGTGAGAATGAGAATGAAAAAGAGAGAAGAAGAGAGCAGAACTACCCCATAAGAACCAACTTTAAGAAGTGAGAGAGAAGCATCTCTTAAGTGAGACGAGTGAAGGAGTTTGCATGTAACTCCCATATCCTATGAGTGCCACATTCACATTAAGTGTGTGCCATGTGTAGGAATCCTCTTAAGGAGGAATATCCAATTTCCTTATTAAAGGAAATACAAAAATGTGACAAGTCCTCCTATTTGGACTATAGGACAAATAAAATATAGGATACCTTGATTTATCCTTTAATTACATATATCACCAAGGAAAGATTAAATTCTAACACCCCCCTTTAATCTTTACCTAGGGAGTTTACAACAAGGGAATTAAACCCAAATTTTTAAAATGAGAATGAAATGTCTCTTTACAACACCAAGACAATGTTTTTGAAAGGGGAAAAACTAAGATAAACCCCTTGTTATTATAAAAATAATGAGGCAAGAAGCCAAAGAAGAAGAGAGAGATGGATCAAGAAGTTCATTACAACATTGTGAGAATGAGAATGAAAAAGAGAGAAGAAGAGAGAAGAACTACTCCATGAGAACCAACTTGTGAGAACCAATATTAAGAAGTGAGAGAGAAGCATCTCTTAAGTAGAGATGAGTGAAGTATTTTGCATGTAACTCCCATATCCTATGAGTGCCACATTCACATTAAGTGTGTGTCATGTGTAGGAATCCTCTTAAGGAGGAATATCTAATTTTCTTATTAAAAGAAATACAAAAATGTGACATGTCCTCCTACTTAGACTATAGGACAAATACAATATAGGATACCTTGGTTTATCTGTTAATTACATATATCACCAAGGAAATATTAAATTCTAACACCCCCCTTTAATCTTTACTTGGGGATTTTACAATAAGGGAATTAAACCCAAATTTTTACAATGAGAATGAAATGTCTCTTTACAAAATCTGCAACTTGGTCTTCAATATAAGGAAGATAATTGATTGTCTTGATTCAAGTCTTGAAGTAGTCATGTTTTAGTTATAGGACATGTGAAGAGGAAGTGATCCCATAAATGGGCCTTGAAGATTCACCTGAAACAAAGAAACATAGAAACACAAAACACGAACCAAGGAAACTATCCACAAGAATAATTTCATGTAACATTCAAGTTAGTGTAACTTTGAAATTTTTACCTCAGAAAATATTGTTAAGGAAGTGTATGAGATTTCATCAAAAAGTACAAGATAAACTCATGAAAGTAAGATACACCAAAATATCAAAGTGACATAAACACCATCCCTCCTCTCATCTGAAACTAAACATACTAATCCATAAATGACAACACACAAGACCAACTAAAGAGACCTACATCATCATTGCATCAATCACATAGATATAGATAGTCCATTATTAAGTCACATAAGTGAATGAGTGATCAAGCCACCACCTACATGACTCGTGATCTAAGCAATGAAGAATGAAAACTCATCATCACATTAGTAATATTGCAAAGAGTTGTGAATGCATCATTATCATCATGAACAAAATTATCACCATCATGAGCAAACTTATCACTAAGAGCAGTAGAAATATTATTACCATCATCATCATCATATTTTTTAATACTAGTAGGAATAGAAATAGGTGCATTAGGAGTAGGGTTTAGAATAGGAGGTTTGTCCTCCACGAGTTCAATAATACTCCCTTTAAATTCATCATCTTTGACCTTGGAGCAATCATTTACTTCATTTTCTGCAATAACAATAGCTCTTGCAATATGAACCCTATTAGAAATAGGATCATAAACTCTATAACCTTTACTAGATTCATCATACCCAACAAGGGTAAATGGAGAAGATTTAGAATCTAGTTTGTGCCTTTTTTTTGTTAGGGTGAGTGATCATATGACTTAAGCACCAATAAACATTTGATTTGAATAGCCAAACATGTCTAATCTTATAAATCTTAAGCAATGAACCATTAAGAAGGTAAAATTTTCAACCAAGATTAAGATAAACTTAACAAATTTTCTCATATGCTAAATAATAATTTAAACTAAGGATTATGAGTGTGAAAATAGATTGCCTTCCAAATATAAGATAGATCCACCAAATTCCAAGAGAAATAAATCAAGGACATCATCCTCATCATGAATCAATGGAACAAGTTGATAAACATCAACTGAAGTAAGTGCAACCTAGTGCAACTTACAAATGGAACAAGCTGATAAACATCAACTCAGTAAGTGCATCCCAGTGTAACTTACAGATGGAACAAGTTGATAAACATCAACTGAGTAAGTGCATCCCAATACAACTTACAGATGGGACAAGTTGATAAACATCAACTAAGTAAGTGCAACCCACTGCAACTTACAAATGGAACAAGTTGATACACATCAACTGAGTAAATGCATCCCAGTACAACTTACAGATGGAACAAGTTGTTAAACATCAACTGAGTAAGTGCAGCCCAGTGCAACTTACAGAAGGAACAATGAATCAAGTGGAACCCATAAATGATGCAACTAAGTGCATAACAATAGATCATGTAAAATTTGATAGCACTTAATACTAAATAATGAAATCAATCCACTGGAAGGCAATGTTGTAAGATAACTCATAATACTTAAACAAATTAAAATTGAGCAACATCAATGGCTTTATTTGCATTTGATCAATCATGCAGCACACATATATTTTTGTTCCTTAAAAAAAGAGTTAGACCAAAGACAATCTTCCATGAAAAAAAGTGGGCATAATTACAAAAACATGAAAAAAAGACTAGTTAGGGAAAAATAATGTTTACCCCCAATGTGTTTAATGAACATAATTCTCCTTTCTTATGAATAATAATCAAAATAACATATATCCATACAAAATTGTTGAACCAATTAATTTAAATTCTATAATCAACGTAGACATGATTATAGAGAAGGGGAAAAAATATCCCTAAATATGAATAAAATTATTTTCAATTAAAATTCATAATTATAATAAAACTTAAAAAAAATAATGATATTAAAATTTATTTTTTTAAGACATAATACTAAAATTGATTAATAGAACAAATATAAGTATGAAACCATTACCTAAGTCCTAAAAGAATACTATCTTATTTTGAAAAAAAAAATAAAAAAATTCAATGATTAAAAAAAAGTAGATATAGATACTTGAAAAATGTTTTAACTAAAAGTTTTAAAAAACTTTAAGTTTTAGCTTTATTTGAAATATGAATTAAACTTTACCAAAAGTCTTGCGTGATTCTCCAAACTCTAATAAAGTGAAAGAAATAATATATACAAATTTATATCAGCAAGAACAAAAGGGAATATAAGCGTTTCAAAACAATGTTAGGAATAGAATAATGATGAAAAAAAATGAATGTTGCCTGAATGAAGCATGATGTAGAAAAGATTAAATGCTACAAAGACTTGTCAACCCGAATATAATAATAGGTAATGTGTTGTCAAAGAAATGATGAAAAAAAAACTGCACTAATGCTGGATAAAGTCAGATACAAAAGAAACGTATTGAAGAATCACGAAAATGTTTTTCTAGGAATCAAGAAAAAACATTCAAAAATGGAGGACATAATTGCTAAAGTTAGAAAAACATATCAAGGTCTGCATAAAATGATTGCCAAAACCCAATAATTTTTTTGATAACAGATAGTTATTCTATATATATTATTATAGCAGTAGATTATATAGTATATTCCGTTCATTTTGTTTGAACTGCTTAAAATTGAAATGTGAATAGGAAATACCATTGGTAACATCAGTCATTTGTGCAGAGATTAATAAACAAGCACATCATCCAAAATCTCATAACAACTCCATTAAAATAAACAAATAAGTGAAATGGCTTGATACTTTTTAAGTTACATTGGATTTTTATTACCAATAATTTAGCATAATCTAGTTTATTATTTGTAAATAAATAAAAAATGTTATAAAGAATCAATAGCAAGAATGTTTACTTCCTCATCTTTTGCGGATGAAACTGATATTAATCATAATGATAAAAAATGATTAAACAACAACCGATATAAATGATTAAAAATTATTTTTTAAACAAGATATAGGTTTTAACAACAAAATTTGATTAAATATCACAAATTTTTTACTATCTTTGACAACACACAAAGACAAAAAAAAAACTACCTCCGAACAGATAAATGATTTAAGACAGATTTCAGAAGAGGAATCTTAGAGAAGTGACCAAAATCACTGAATGATGCTCAATATAATTATTTGATGTAGACAAAAACATTTTGTTTCTATATTTTAAATTAATGTAGAGAATTTTGCAGTGCTAGAAAAGCAATAATACAAAGAAAATGAGATTCAAATACTTATTACAAAAAAAATATTTTAGAGCACTAGAAATGTTTATGAAAGGAAGCGTTTTAGAGAGAAAGATACTTTATGACAAGAAATGAATAATGAAAAAATAATGTATTACCTATAGTAGACATTTTACATAATAGAAATGTTATAAATTATTGTAGAAACATTTTAAAGAAACAAATTAGAAAATAGTGATATGGAAAGATGAAATTCAGTGCCTCAATTTGTTAGCACCTCAAAAATAGAAAAATTGAAGCAAAGAGGAATATTCTAGTGACGGGAAAAGGTCAAAAAACTGAGATAAAAAACCAAACAAAACTTTAAACTAAGATACAGTCACACGAGAATGTTGAACATACACCTCACCAGTTAAGTTGGAAAAGGAGCTCTTAAAGATACAAAGCCAAGGCAAAGTTAGAATGCATTGTTACAAAGCCAAGGCACACAAAGAATAAAAACTTGGAGAAAAGAAAAGATAGCCAAAGAAATAAGCATTATATACTGGGGGTAATATGCTATGTTATATACTGAAGTAAGGTGTTGAAAGAGAGGCGAGCTGAGAGGGAAGCAACATAGAAAGAGCCCAAAACAAAAGGAATGGGAAAAAATGCAGAGGGTAGAGGCAGCGATGAGAAGAAAATTATGAGGAATGTTATAAAATATAGAATATATGCGAAGGGAATGCCCAAACAATGTATATTATACTCGAGATGCAGTTAGAAATACTTACGAAACCACTATATTAAATGTAGAAATGTTTTTGAAATGTAGGTTAAATTAAACTTACAAATTAATTTCTGCAAGAGAAATAATCTATAGATTAATCTGTAAGAGGTATAACTATAATAGATTGATAAAAAAGCTATGTAATCAACAGATTTAGAGATAAATTGAAACCTACAAATAAAAATGTGAGATATAACAGATTTTAGAAAAGTTTTAAAGGAAGAAAATATGTTAGAAAGGTGACATATATAAATCTGAATATAAACTATAACCCTACAAATGAGATAGTTAGAAAAATGGATGAAAATGCATGAAAAAGAAAACCCTTGTGATTGCCCGATAGAGGGTGGGATTAGACCTAAAAAAACTTGAAATAGATATGAATAAATTTAGATTTGCAAAAAAATGAAAGAAAACCCTGCAAACAAGAGTTAGTTCAACAAAAATCTGATTTCTTCTCCTCAATGGAGATATCTTTCAACTATTCCTACATGTACACTCAAAAACAAGGATTAAGCCAGCTGTGATACCATGTTAGAAAATATAAATAAAGTAAACTAGATTTAGGAAAAATCAAAGAGAGAGTGCAGAAATGAAAATGTTTACCATAAATAAAAAGATGATCCAAGAACAATCACCAAGAAGCTCAAGAACAACACCAAGACAATATTTTTGAAAGGGGAAAAACTAAGAAAAACCCCTTGTGCTTATAAAATGAATGAGGCAAGAAGCCAAAGAAGAAGAGAGAGATGGAGCAAGAAGCTCATTACAACATTGTGAAAATGAGAATGAAAAAGAGAGAAGAAGAGAGAAGAACTAGTCCATGAGAACCAGCTTGTGAGAACCAACCTTAAGAAGTGAGAGAGAAGAAACTCTTAAGTAGAGATGAGTGAAGGAGTTTATATACAACTCCCATATCCTATGAGTGCCACATTGACATTAAGTGTGTTCCATGTGTAGGAATCCTCTTAAGGAGGAAGATGTAGTTTCCTTATTAAAGGAAATACAAAAATGTGACATGTCCTCCTACTTGGACTATACGACAAATACAATATAGGATACCTTAGTTTATCTTTTAATTACATATATCACCAAGGAAAGATTAAATTCTAACAATATGTTATACTGGGAAGAAGATCTCCCTCAGCACCCTTATGGTGCATAAAAACCTATAGAATGCAACTTTTGTATGTTGGGAGGCCTCCATAACGGAGATAATCTATCATAGGATAACCACCTGAAAGGATGCCCTAATTAATTTAACCTTGTTTTAGTATCCAAAAACCCTCTATCTTCTGGCATGGAAGGTTACAGACTGACTAAGACATCCCACACGTTTGTGGATCTTAGTAGAGACAATGGTCCCTTGGGAAGTTATTAGCCCTAGGATCAAAGCTTAGTGTGCCTGAGAAGTGAGTGCACTATAAGGAGGATCCTGTCCCTCCAAGCTTCTAATTTATCCGCTATGAGTAGGCATGCTTGAACTTCAGTTCAAGTGAGAATTCAACATATATTTCCCTGGCTCACCTAGGATGTGGTGTATTTTTTATTTTTACAATAGCCATTCTCAATGACGTGTCTTGTGCGAGTGTGAAAAACTTTGATAAAAATGGAAAAATCTTGAAAAACACTCTTCTTAAGAACACTTTTTCTAGATCATCTTCCAAAAACTCAAATGGTCACAAACACCTTGTCTTTGAGTAAACATATGCAACCCTGAAATTTTCACTTGGAACCTCTTGGCATGCTTGGTAGTCTTCATCTTGCAGATTCATGTCCTAATCTTCTTGTATTTTCATTTCAAAAAGTCTCTTCCATATTAGGTCTCATCATAATTGTTAATGTGTGTAGCTTCTGTCGTATGATCATTTAGAATACATATAATATACTTAGATATTGATTAATAATAATATATTAGAGTTGTATATATATATATATATATATATATATATATATATATATGATTAAACATATATTATGCAAACTTATATTATTCTAATATATGATTGATTAATGAAACATTATAAAATTATAATGAATAGACATGTCCCATGAAGGGACATGTCTCTCCTAGCCTCTTTCCCAATATAAATGAAAGAGAGATTGTTGCATTTGAAACACACAGAATATATACAAGCAGTGTTATTACATTTACAGCTATCCTAAAAACTTAACATGGTATTAGAGCCAAGTTCCTTCTATAAAGCCTAACCGCTTAAAGGAAGATCTTATGGGCGGTCAGTTTGAGGAGGAAACCGAATCCATATTATGAAAAGGAACTAAGGAAAAAATAGGGAAGTCTATTTTTTTAAATACATCAAGATATTTGATTATGAATAATATTGCTCATACCAGATGATGCTATATATCTTAGACCTATATGGTATAGTTTTGGATAGTTGACAGTAATATGAAAGATGTAGCATGTGTCTTGATGGAATCAATCTCAGTTGGCACCAAGAGAATGAGATACAATATGCGACACATATGTCTTTCTCCCTCTGTAGTTATTTGTACGAGTAAGCGAGAGTTGAGATGGCTAGAGGAGTATTAATTCCTTAAAGATAGTTAAAGTATTTTAGTTGCAAATATAATCAGTGAAAGATCCACCCCGATGCTTGTTCCTATACCAAGGTTTCCACACAAGGAAAGATACTTGCCATATTATGATTCCACACTATACAAGTATATCCATTGCAACATATTTAGATTTACTAAAGGCATTCTATTGAGCAAGCCATGTGTATCGTATATTTTCTCAAACATTTCACGTGTTATGTTCATACTCCACATTTCTTTGGAGATAGCAGCATGTCTACCAGAGGAAAGAGGTAAGTTGGTAGTTACAAATTCAACACAAACTCTCTGTGCGACTTCATTACAAAGAGCAGGATGGGTGCTCAAAAAAGTGGCGGGGGAGAGTTGAATGGAAATGCAGGATGTGTTCAAGCAAATTTCCTTCGACAACATATGTAAGGTGGGTTTCAACATGGACCCTGACTGACTCAACATTTCTCTTACTCTTTCAGAATTCACAGAGACATTTGAAGTTGCCACCAATTTAAGCCTGCGAAGATTCACCTGCTCTTCCTGTGAATGCTCAAGTACATGTTCAATGTTGAATCTGAGAAGTGCTTATGCCAGGAAATCCAAACCATTCATAACTTTGTGCAAGATATTATCAATGCAAGGAAGAAGGAAATGTATCACTCTATTGGGCCATGACATCAAGAGTCAATCATAATATTTATGAAGAAGATACACGCCTTTTCATTGCCTGAGATGAGACAAGTTCTTGTTTCTCATATGAGGAATTGAAGAAGATGCAATACGTGCAAGCTGCTCTCTTTGAATAAATGAGGTTGTACCTGCCTGTCTGAAACAAGCATTGGAGGATGATGTGTTGTCGGATGGGATAGTGATAAGGAAGGGGATGCGGGTGATATACCATCCTGTGAAATTCTTTGAAAAGGTGCCCGAACAGTGGGAGGTCATGCGTCTAGTGATCTCTTAATATAATACTCAAAAACAAAAAGAACGACCTCAGGAGGAGTGAATATGGATAAAATATAATACCATAGTTGGTAATTAAGATATGCAATTTTTTAATGGTGGTCAATGTATATCAATGAAGGGGGAATAGAGGATATAGAAGAATGAATAATATTTAAGATAATCATAACTATCTTAGAGGATATTGAAGCATGAATAATATTTAAGATAATCATAACTATCTTGAAAGGAATTTGTGCCTTGGTGTGAAACTATGGTTGGAGGTGTTTGCAACTCTTATGGTGGTGTGTCGTCAAACCAAGGTATACAGGTTGTAAATTCATATACGATCAAAGAAGAATGAAGAGACATGTCTCTTATAAGATAGAAAGATCATGAAGGGTTGAGTGCCTCTATTCATAGTAATTACTGTTGAACTACCATGACAAGTATAAGGAATGTCAAAAGTTCTACATTCGACACCCCAAAGAATTCATTCCGGTCATTGTTTATAATAAAATGGAGCATACAATTCAAGCTGGACTTTGACAAGTCATTAGAGGCAACCTTGGATGAGAAGGTCAAGACGTTGATCTATTTTCTTGGAGCTTCAAAAGGAAGCTAGATTATCATGAATATTCGATGTTTCCAAGCCTAGGGATAAATCCATAGTTTATTACATTCACTCATGTTACTATGGAATCAGACAAGTACATTTGTGTATGAGAAATCACTCTTGTGAACAATGTTGTGATCATTGAACAAATAAATTATGTGCCTGATGATGAGAGTCTCTTGGAGCAAGATATATTCCATGAATGGAGTATGTGACTGCTATGCTTTTGTGATAGAGGGATAAATTAGAGAATCTTCATCAGCTAACATCTAAGGAACTTGATTCAGAGGGAGTAGACCATGGAGATATGGTTTCTCTAGTATTCAGATGAGGTACATTATCACGGGAGATTGGATGATCGATATTCTCACCAAGCCTCTTTCCAAAGTTTTAAGTTTGTGCATTTTTTGAACAAGCTTGGAGTTGTGGAGAACAAAGCCCTTGTTGAGAGGGAGTATCAACATCAGAAATTTCTTTATATGTACTTTATTGCATTCTTCTCTTTGAGAGAGAAGTCTAAGGTGAAAGCCCTTGGTTTGACCGTCTAAGATGAGTCAAGGTGGATTTCATGTGTGTGACTCTATCACTTATGGGCCCTCCTGTGAACATTGAAGAAAGGTGATGAATTTTCAACAATGAACACTTGTATTTAATTAATGTTGTGAGGTGACGACTTTGCAACATCTCCATCATTATGGATATCATGTGACTTGATATCCATGGACATGTCATGATGGTTAGGATCTCCTAGACATCATGGTAGATATCATAAGGCTGATATCATTAAATAAACCATAGATGATTTAGAGATCTTCATGGTGGATATTATGTAATGTAATATATGTAGACTTGCCATGATTTATCATGTCTATATGATAAGTATCACAAGTGTGATACTAGTGCACATATCATACAAGACATATTTGAGTAATCGGTGAGTATCATGGACTTGATATTTGGAAACCATTACTCTGAGTAATTGGTGAGTATCATGGACTTGATACTTGGAGACCATTACTCATGATAATCATTGTGAAAAATTGGTGAATACCTTGTGAGTTGGTATTTGGAGACCATTTTTCTAAGTATTTGGTGAGTGTCATGGAATTGATACTTGAAGACCATTACTCATTTTATCAGTAAAATGATATAAGTCTAAAATGATTATCCATACTCACATATCATACAAGAGTACTTGGTGAATATCATGGAATTGATATTTGGAGACCAATACTCTGAGTACATGGTGAGTATCATGGACTTGATA
>MU223308.1:970719-1005985 GCA_018584345.1 Thuja plicata
ACATGTCCCATGAAGGGACATGTCTCTCCTAGCCTCTTTCCCAATATAAATGAAAGAGAGATTGTTGCATTTGAAACACACAGAATATATACAAGTAGTGCTATTACATTTGCAGCTATCCTAAAAACTTAACAATAATCCTCATTAAATTCCATCTTGCATAGGTCCTAATCATTTTCCTCTTTCATACATAGCTCATCTTAGACCCTCTCTAAAAGCTTTGCAAAAAATCCTAGAAAGTATCCAAATCATAGAACATTTCTTTATGATGTTGAAAACAGGATCTTGACTTGTTCCCCTTTGTCCCAAATCTCAAAACCCCTATCAATTGGTCTCATTCCACCTTTTTCATGATGTATTTGACCTAATACCTTTTATCAAAATTGTCTCTTGTCACTCAATCCCCTTTTTCAAGTCAATATTTTTATTCAACTTCATAAGGTTATGCTCTTAGGTTTGTCTCCTTTCCAAAGATTTTTTGTCAAAAAACTTGAAAACCAAAAAAAAATTTGCATAAGCCTTAGATTGCATTTTGCATAAGCTCCTTGTATTTAAAAAGGTTCATTTCCAAAAATCGCAACAAAATATTGCATTTGCATATAGTAGTGTTGATGGGACTTTGTGACCGGGTCCGCCAACAGATGTAAGTTGTCACCGGGTATCGGGGTACCGACCAACTCTGCCTGTAAAGGTTGTCTAGGGAAATGAGATTCCCTGGGCCTCCAAGAATGTGAGAGTTGGGTCTCGATAGTGTGGGGCTCAATTGTGAGATGTGACTATTTTTTGAGGGGGATAGCTGGTTATCTTCAACTCATCAACTTTGAGGATTCAGGTAAATGGGGTTTCTCCAAGCGTATATTCACTTAGAAAATAGACTTCAAAAAGATAGTGCAGAGTTAGAAGTATTTCATCTACCTATAGTTATGCTAAAAATTCAAAGCATTGACAGTACTCTAACACACTACACTAAATACCGAAGATATATACAACCATCAACTTATATTTTATCAGTAGCAAAGAAAGGAGGTCATTAATCTACTTTAAGCATTAGAGCAAAGGGACATGAAGAACACAAAGCATAAAATACTGTCAACCCAGAAGACAAGGTGCCAACAACATCATTGAGAGAACCCTTCCTTCTTCATTAACATCCTTCCAGCAAGCACTGGTGTGTGGTACAATGATAACTCCCATGGAGCATTTAACTACTGAAAGCTTAAAACTATGGAGCATTGATCTCTACAACTACAAAATGAGAAAACCACTTTGCTATTAAATATGGACTACAAAATCATTAATTTTGTTTACCCTTGGAATGAGGTTAGACTTATTATTTATACACATCTTTTGACCTAACCCTAACCCTAACTTATTTTACACTTTACAATATAATACATTATCCAATGGCTGGTACTACCTACACCACGTTACAAAAGACATCAAGATGGAAAAGGCCTGACAAGTTAGAAGAATAAGACAAGAAATATGGAGTGGAAGAATCAGCCTCGAGAAGAGAGCTAGAAAGGAGAAAGAGGAAAACTAATCTCTTAGGGATCGAGGCTACATGCCTCATAAATGGGAAAGTGGCACCTTGTCTCCAATGCGCTAGGTGTATCTTTGAAATGATGCCTTGGGAAGAACATCTGTCAAAAACCTCCCATCGAGTTGACATGCCTTATTGCAGTTATCCATCTTCTGACAAACTTTATTACTACTCTAAAAATAACTGGTTGGCATTGGGATCTGAGACACGGGTCATGTAAAGAATTTAAAAATGTGAGATCCAGAACTCTGAGATCCGGGAACTTGCATTCCAAAAGAAGAAATAATACAAAACATGATGTCGGGTTAAATTCTGAGGGCAATTCTAGAGTACTAGACCTAGAGGGAATCATATGATTCTTCTCCAAAAATGCCAAACTCTTTTGCAACCTCCTCACCTAGGCTACAGATCTCTTCCAACCTAGCTTTCCATTTCTCATATTTCTCTAAGTCTAGTTCCCATATATGAGCTAGGAAAGTCCAAAGTTCTAGTGCTTCCACAAGCCCTTTGTTCATTCATGTATGTTGTCGGGCCCTAAGATCAAAGTTGTCCTGGAAATCTACCCAGAAGTCTTCAATATCATCTTTGTGCGGGGGGACACCCTAGGTAGTGCGGTGGCAATCTTTCCACTGGGATCATAGTTTCTCCAAGCGTGATTGATTTCAACCAGCCCCAACCCTTTTAATTCATTATCTACCTCATAGGCCGTAGCAAGGCTACATGTGTAATCCCTACAAGAAAAGGGGAATGGGACATTGATGACCTTCTTCAATGTGAAGAAGGTGTGCAGATCCATCATCTGCCTACATAACTCTAAAAGAATTACCCTATCCCTGCAATACCAGGGAAGGAGGTAGGGCGTCCCATTGAAGCCTGTCACCCTAATGTAAGTGTGAAGCCCAAATTGAATGAAATATTGGCCATAGGAATTGACTAGTGCCATTGCCACCTATGAGAGGTGGTACCTGGAATCTCAGGTAAGTGTGAGAATGTTGTGGTAAATGAAGGTGTCATTTACCCAGCAGAAATTTTGGAAGCTGAGCTCCCACTACAATTGGGGATAATTTTCCCAAGGTGTGACTTGTCTCAGACCATTCCTGAGTTCCCTGACTATTCCTAGACCTTCAAAATCTAGCCTTTGTTGTGCCAATGCCCACAGCACATAAGAAGTCATATAAAATTATGAATTATGGGCGACGATCCTCATTTGTGTATCTACGTGATTAGATATAATTGTCGCCCAGTTGAAAGTCCTTTTGTGTGTTGTTAGGCAATACAAGAAGCAATACATCCACACCAAGAATTCCTAGGTGTGGGTCCATCCAAATATTCTACACAAAAATATTATGCCCGCTTGAATGGGCTCCTTGAAATCCCCACGGGGAATCTCCAATTTCATTCTCTTATAGTCTTGCTTTGGAGACTTTAACCAGTGATTATTGAGGTGTTGTCAAGAAATAATTTTGGCTTCAAAAAATTCCTTTAGTGAGCTGGCCTTAGTGATCACTGTGGGAATTGTGGAATTCCCAACCCGGAAGCAAAGGTGGGAGTGTCTAATGTGACGATGGTGGTGGGATATTGCAGCAGCCGGGGATCTAGAAGCAAAACTGAATGAGTGGCCACATTATACAATGTCACCAGCTAGCTAATAAGTTTAGGTGATTTTACACTACATGGAAAGTTCATGGCCTTGATGATGTCGGAGGTAGCTAGGTAAGTGGTGATCTTATCCCCTTGTTCCTTCAACCTGTATATGGTTTGTATTAGACCCTGTAATTTGGCCCAAGTCCCGGGGTCCAGATCTATTATCTCTTGAACTTTGGAGTCTATCTTAGACCTCACAACACCTCTATATTTTGGATACTTGGAGGTCAAAGGCAACTTTGCCAACATTCTTTCAATCTTTGATTTTGTGGCTGCCTCGGTGGAGGTATTTTGTAGTTCCAGACTATCAAGAGGTGCAAAATTGTCAGACATTTTGAATTAAATTATCAGCAACTTGCAAGACCAGAAAACTGTCAGGACATATATAAACATGAATTAAAACGCTGAGAGATTCTTCACCGGCCTACAGCTGCCAAACAAATGTTAGTACATACATCAAAAGTTTTAGAGCATCTAAAAATGAATGTGGATTAAGTATTTTAGGGTATGCGGACACGCTGACAAGGAAAAGGAGACAAGATCTCGCTAGGAGTCTAGTGTTTAGATGAACTAGCCATTGCCGATGTGACTGGAAACAAGCCATACTCTGGTTGATGTGTGTTCGTACGTGGTAATATTACAGGCGGCGTAAAGATAGTTATGACATTGATTAGGACAAGTGGGCTGACACGGGGCAAAATTGAATGCCAGATTGGATGCATTTTAAATTCCATACATGGGAAATTAATCCCACCATCAATGTGATGAGATAGAGGAGAGAGAAAGCTACCATGGTTCAAACCAGTGAGGTATCGAGTTTGAACTATGGCAACTTTATCTTGTTGAGCTCTATTTTGTGAGGTAAAAATACATGACAGGGCATGAAGAACTCACAAGCTCAAAGGGATATACATAATGTATCTACATAATATACATAAATGTGTAGGAGAGCCAAGGGCCGAGGCATATACACATGCAAAGTAAAAAATATATACATTAATATATAGCAAACACAGAGCAGCTACCCTAAAACAACACAGGATGTACATAGCATACATTATCCTACAACTGCACAGAGGGTGGACAACCCTCTAGCAAAGCTGACCCACCAACGTGTGGCAGACCAAACGACAAAAAACACAAAAATAGAACAAAACAAAAAAATGAAAATAAACAAACCAATACGAAACCAAACCAAACAAAAATAAAGGGAAAGAACTAGAGAAACCAACCTATCAATCTAAAGAATGGTGAAGGGAAGAGGCACTAAGACTGCTCTGCAACTACTTTGGCCTCTAATGCTCATGAATAGCTACTGAAGATTGATACATTGTTATCCACTAAGCTTAGAGAAATTTGCACTCAAAAGAACTCAAATCGCCATAGAATTGCTCTGAACTCTAAGAATTTTTAAACGTGGTAACTGTGAAAATGACATGTAAATCTTATTTATACCTGAGGTAAAAAGAAAGTTACCCTCTCTCTTTGAACTTTAGAATAGGTGAACCTCCGGACTCTGGGCCCAGGGATTTTAAACGACCATGTCTTCTTACAAGAAGGAGACATCATGGCAAAGAATCCCAGAGTCTGGAATCCAACTACTAGAAAGAAAACAACCAACTCTGGGACCAGGTCCTGAAGACATGTAAGATAAAAATGAAAGAAAACAAACCACGTGGGAAGGAAAACCTGGAGAAGAAAACAAAATAAATAAAGACAAAGAAAACAAGGCAAGAGCCAAAAGCAAAAAGGGGGACCCAACATTTTGCACACAAAATGTAAGGATGGGTATGTAGGGCATAACAAATGGAAACAATCTGGGATGAATTCCTTAGCGCATTTAAGAACCACAGAATCTTTGGTTAGAAAAACCAAAACTAATCATTACTTGAAGCATCTTTCTTATAAGGTGTGAAATTTCTGAGCAAATACGGTCATGCGTGATTCAATCCATGGTCTTTCATTAGTTGTGAAGTGTGTGCTTTGGGAGGAAATCAAGCCAATGACCTCTGGGAGAAGCAAAGAAGAGGCACTACATATATCAACATAAAGTCATCAAATTTGCTCGTTTCTCCTAGATACTAGAGTTTTGTCCCATCTCTTATTTTTTTTTATTCTCTTCTGGGTGGGGGCGATACTTCTTTCACCATTAAGCTTAGGCTTAGCTAAATTCAATGGCATTACTTCTTTCACCCCTCCACCCACCTTAATTTTCTTAATAGGGAAGGAAAACTCTAGACCTAGAAGGAATCTTTAAAATTTCAAACTTGGGTCAACCAACCAGTGCAACCGATCTACTCTCGGTGTGTCTGATTACTTGTTCCTTTTAGTTTTGATTTAATTGATTACTGGATTTCTAGGGATAAATTTGATGAAGACTACTCATAATTTGCTACCAAACTTGCAAAATGACTATAGAGACTTGACCAATTCCACCATGCTAACAGTAGATTCTAAGTTCACCGACATGCCAAAGGTACCATCCCGGAGACTAGATGTTATGTGAAGCATACCAGCCTACAAAAAGGGGAGCAAAACACTAGAAACCCAGAAAAGGGAACAAAAGAAACAAAGGCAAAGAAAACAAGGCAAGAAAAGGGGTGGTCCTGGAGGATGGCTAGAAAAATTATATACAAAACAAGGCACCCCAAATGGGGACACTGGGAAAGGAATATTTACAAGCAAGAAGATTTACATATAATACAACTCTTGGACAAACCTACCTTATTCAAAGTAATGTTTGAGAAACTGTCCATTGATAGGAAATGGGATGGGTTCTCCAGTAATGATATTAAGGTGATAGGTATTTTCCCTGTAGATCTCTGAGATCAAGTATAGTCTAAGCCAGAGCCATTGGAATTTGGTGTGCTTTCCTTTCTTTTCCTGGGCTTTATTTCAAAAAAAGGACCAAGTTCAAAATCTGAAAGGCCTTGTATTAGGCTCTTTGGTCAAACCATCATTTTACCACTGCTTGGTGACATGCAAAATTTTCAAGGGCCGCATCTCATTGTTCTTCCATCCATACTAGATTCAGGAGTCAAACCTCCATAATGTTGTTCTAATTTCTGAATTCTTGCATGAATTATAAAACTGGGATTCGTAAGTTAATTAGGAATACTAGGTTTTGGCCATAAACCAGATGGAATGGGGATGTTCCCAGGGTGGCCTTGATTTAAATGTGATCTGCCCAGAGGGTGATTCTTAGCTTTTGGTGTCAGTCCTAGGGATTCTGTTCTAATAGGTGTTTGATCACTTCAAGCAATTTTTTGTTAGTTGATTCAGCAGCACCATTCTCTTGGGGTTAATAGTTGCTGAAGAACTTCAGAGTGATCTTCTAGTCATAGGTCCACTCAAGTAGTTATGCCAAATAAAATTCTGGACCATTGTCACATACTATAGTGAAGGGCATTCTAAATCTTATGATGATATTTTCTTCCAGGAATTTGATAACCACGTCTGACGTGTTATTTTTGCAAGGTATGGCTTCAGACCACCGGGTGCAGTAATCAGTTGCAGTTAGGATGTATCAGTGGTTGGAAGATGAGTTGGGGTTGATTTCCCAGATAAAGTAAAATTCCCATTGGGCAAAAGGTCTAGCCTCAAAAAATGGCTACAAAGGCATAGCCAGGTTACGCTCATGATGTGTCGTAGTTTGGAAAGTATGACACTTTCGAACATGAGTGTAGACATCTTTAAAGATACAAGGCCAATAATATCTAGCCCGAAGGATCTGATGGGCGGTGGCATTGGTTGAGCCATGCCTGGTCCCAAACTACCCATGGAATTCTTTAATTATTTTTGTAGCTTGGTCCCTATCAATGCATCGAAGGTACACTCCATAATTCTTGTAGAAAAGCATGGAGTTTTTAATCATATAACATGCACTTTTCAACCATAGGGTGCATTGTTTGTTGGGAGGCACCCCTTCTAGACATCTATTATTTAACAAGTACACAAAATTTTTGTACCATGGGTCTTGAGTGATAGACTCCACTATGTATGTTTGACATTCTATGTGGGGAGTCTCTTCTTCCATCGTTTGACATAGTCCCTGGCCTCGGACTATCTTCATGGGTTGCATTTCTAAATCGTATTCCTAGAGGATGGCCATCCATTTCCCCCATCTTTCACCTCATTCACTTTGCATCAGCAGAGATTTTACAGCCTGGTCTGGGATAATAGCATGCACCTTGCTCCGTAGAATGTAATGCCAGAATTTCTTCACAGCGCGGACAAGAGCGAAGGCTTTCTTTTCCAATGAGGAATACCAGACTTTAGCATTCTTGAAGGGGGAGCTCATAAAATCTATTGGTAATTCTTCCCCCTTGACCTTTTGGGTCAATACTACCACGGTAGAAAGTGGTGAAGCAAAGGATTAAATGTAAAATGGGAGGGAGTAGTCTAGACTTGCCAAGACTTGTGCCTTCGTTATTGTCTGTTTAATCTGGGAGAATGCCTGCTTTGCTTCAAGACTCCACTCAATTTTTGTGTCTTTATTCATCATCTCATTGAGTGGCTTCACGATTTTGGTGAATCCAGTGATGAACCACCGAACAAAGTTGATCTTTCCAAAGAAAGATCGCGTCTCTTTCTCGATGCCGGGTATTTGTAGATTTAGTAGTGCTTCAACTCTCTCAGGGTCGATGGATATACCCTTCTAGGAGATAATATTCCTAAGCAACTTCCCTTCGGTGACCCCGAATATGCACTTCTTGGGGTTAAGGGATATTCCATACCAGTGACATCTCTCACAGATCTGGGCGAGGTGGGTGGAATGGTCATGCATGTCCTAGGAAAAGACAGTCAAATCATCCATGTAGATGATTATGTAATGATTCACAAGGCCCTCAAACACAATGTCCATGGCTTTTTTAAATGTGGCCCCTATGTTAATCATGCCAAAGGGTATCCTCCAATATGGAAACATTACCCACTTGGTGGTGAATGTCATTTTGTTCCTATCTTCATATTTAACCATGACTTGGTTATAGCTAGAGTACCCATCCAAGAAAGACATCATTTGGGATCCATTCACTATTTGCAACACCTCATCCAATGAGGGGAGAGGGTGATTGTCTTTCTTGGAGGCTTTATTCAAATTTTGGAAATCCACACAAAGGTGAATTTCACCGCTCTTCTTTCTCACAGGGACCAAATTGGCAACCCATGCAGTATGGTAGATTGGAAAGATTATCTAGACTGACAACAATTTTTCCACCACCTGACAAATCAGGGGCTCGATCAATGGGTTGACTTGTCATTTCTTTTTCTAGAAAGGCCTAGCATCAGGTTTCAGTGGGATGGTATGAGTCATAATAGATGTGTCGTATGTTTTCAAATCCTCATACCCCCAAGTGATTGCGTCTATGTATTCATGGAGAACCACAAGAATCTTTTCCTTTTCCTTAGGGGAGTAGGAGGTACCGATGTGTATCATCTTTTCTTCACCAGGTTAGTCGATGTTTACTTTCTCAAATTTTCCTCCCTCAGAGGAGGATGATATCTTTTCCCAGCCCCGAGGGTCCAAGTCAAAGATTCATTCAAGTGCAACCATCCCCTTTGGGATGGTATTGGTAGGTAGGTCCATGATCCCATCATCTTCATCACCCTTCCTAGTGTCATCATGGTCTTGTTCCTCCACTATCTGGTCCTCGAAGATACCAACATTGGCCATGAAGGCCAAGATATGCTAATCATTATCAAAAACTTGAAAGTGAGTGACATTATCTAGAATAGATGAGGTTGAGATCGTCTCAATAGAAAATCTCTGGAGTCGTGAGCCGACCATGGGCTCAAGTGTGTTGGCAGAAATAGCAAGGGCATCTGGGAGATAAATGGGTCACTGGAATGAGATCAATGCCAAAGGCATAAAAATCTTCAATAAGGTTCCATGCCCACTTGTGGTATGTATCCAGCCTCTTATCATGACATGTGTACTGACTTCAAACTTTTTTGACAATCATCTCTGAATCACCCAAGGCCCAGAGGTGAGTGATTCCTTTCCTTAATGAAAATAGGAGTCCAAGGACCAAAGCCTCATACTTCGTGATGTTGTTTGTGAAGTTGAACTATAGCCTGTAGGACATGAGGAAGGATTTTCCCTATGGGTTGATTAATTCTACTTCAGTCCCATAGCCTTGTTTAGATCAGGACCCATCAAACTTAAGGGTCCACAAGTCATCATTTTTTGTCTGGGGCTGGGAAGATGGAGCAGTCTTTGGATTATTTTTGGGATGCTTGGGAGGATTTTCCTCTCATGCTGATGGTATGTGGGTGAGGTTTACCTCCAGATGGATTTGGGATTGACATCCCTAGAGAAATGGTACTCAAGAAGTGCTTCTAGTAGGAATACTAGGCTTCGAGGATCTAGCTGTGTGTTCTTTGTTCTAGAGCATGTCGATGTGTCAGGTAGCTATGGAAAGACATGGCTCACATTCTAGTTTTGAGTGCTTCTAGTAATATACCTAGCAATAAGTGTTGGACAAGAGTGTGGCAGGGGTCGCTGTAACACCCTAAGAGTTAACCTCAACCCTTAATTTTTATTCTAGGTCCTGGGTTATCTACAGAACTATGGGATCTTCCCTGGGGGTGAAATTGAACATTAAGATTTCATGGGGTTGGTACACCCCTGGGAAATTCTCAGTGAAGAAGACCTCATTAACCCTCCTAGATTTGGTGAGGGCCTATTTCATCTGGGGCTCACTTTCTACCTGGATCTTGTTTGATTCTCCTTCCCAAGGGAGTTATAAGTAGGAGAAGTTGGTCAAAAAGTATCCATTCAAGGACTTAGACCAATTCTAACTTAATAACATCCCATAAGTCTTTGGGGTGTCCACCACTTGGATGTCGGTTATGCTAGCTATTCTGGGGTCCTGGATGAGTTGTATCCAGACATTCTTCAATTCACTCACTATTTTTATAGTAGTTTTATCTAGTTAGATTATAGCACTATTAAATGGGGTGGGTCTGAATCTAAGCTTCTGGCATATGGATAGGGTCATGATGTTTCCCGAAGCCCCGAAATCTACTAGGTAGTTGTGTATGTTTTTTTCCTTGTATATTCAGGCCTAGCAAGAAGGGAGGATCTTGGGTATTTCCCTGGAAGACAGCCACATTATCATCCTCAAAAGAGACAGCCTTGGGTGGGCAACTGACAGCTTTCAGGTTTCCCAAGAGCTTTAGAAGAGACTTCTTCTACTTGAGACATTTTAGCAAAACCTCCATCAAGGTCATGGAGGTGGTGGTTTGTTCTAATGCCTTTGTGATGTCAAACCTTCCTCCTAGGAATTCATGGCTTCCCTCAGTCGGGTCCTTTACTTGGATAGAGCTAGAACCTTTTTGAGGGACAGGTCAATCAATTGTATTTTCCCAGGGTGGAGTATCCTTGGGAGGTGTTGGCGTGTAAACTGCTCCTTTACCAACTTGGCTCTGAGTGTTGTAAGGAGTCTGTGGGTTGGTGACGGCATTAGCCTCAAAGGCTGGAATTGACTCATCAAAGAATCTTTGCAGTTCAGATTCTTCTTCATCTTCTTTGGCTGTTCTGAAGAAGATGGTCTTACAGGTGAAGGCACCATGAGTGGGCTCTTGCACAGGAGACTTTGAGGGAGTAGGATCAAATGATTGTTGTCTGTCAAGCTAGGAAATCATGATGACCTTCTCCAATGTGGTACAATTTACTTCGTTGTGTGACCCTGTGTCATACAATCTACACGAATTGGTCATGGGCTAGAAGTCTGCAACTGGCATGAAATATGATGGTCTAGCACCACTCTAATTGGCATTTTAGTTCAGAGGTAGACCTCTGGTGTTTATGTTGTTGTTCCATTGCTGTTGGTTGGGCTGAGGCTTGTTTTTTAAATTTCTTCCCCCAACATTGTTGTTTTGTTGACCTGAGAAAATATTCCCTCTCTGGGAATTGGAATTATGGGGTGCATAGGACCCCACCTTCAGTTGACCCATGTCCATAGTCAAGGTGGACAACATTTTTCGGAGGGATTCAACCTTGGCGATCAACAGAGTGTTTGTGTCATAGTGTGATGATTGTTGTTGGTTTTCTTGGAAGGTAGCAGTGCTCACCGGAATCAAGGGTGGAAATCCTTAAGCCCTAAATGACTGGAAGAAAGGCATTCTAGGCAATTGTGTCTGTGGTTGTTGTGTCTGTTGCGGCTGGTTCCAAGGGAAAGATTCAAGACCCGGTATTATCTGAGTCTATGATGGATATACATACCAGGCCTACTGGTCTATTGGTGGTGGTGGGGGAGTCATGGCCATTGCGGGGGCACCCATTGCTAGATTGGGGTTATATCCCTTGGTGTAAGGAGTTTCATTAGGGATCATGTTAAATGGTGTACTCTGCCCAATCCCGCCCAGGGATTTGTTGAGGCTGGGGGACAGTTCTAAGGCTAGATTGTAAAAATTTTCCAAAGTATCCCAGTTGCCCGGGATGGTAGTTCTCCAAAGGAGAGTGGCAACGAAGGGGTCCATGGCATTGAGATAGGTCTGAATAGTCACTTCTGCAGATGGGATGAAGGGACACGTGCATCACTTCAGGGCACGTTGGAACCAGTGATTGAATGTTGTAAGGAGTTTATTTGGTTCCTTCCTGATGGAAATGAACTAGATGTGGGACCAAGCTGGGTCCATGTATATGCAGAGGATTCCAGGAAGGCATCTTTCATTTCCTGCCAACTATTGATGGAGTTGATAGGAAGATTGAGGTACTAGTTCAATTTGTTCTATCCCAGGGACAGAGGGAACATCTGGGTCACAATTTCTTGATGTTGGATCCAGTGTCAATTTATGGCATCTTTGTATGCCTATAGATGATCTTCTACAGTTCATGAGCCTAAGTGCTCATATCGGGGACAAATCTTTTCAGGGTGCGGGGGTAAATCGTTGGCTGTACCCAGAAAATTTCCCATTGGACACCCAGTATTTCCAAAATAAGTAGCCATTGGGGGAGTTAGATTTTGATTGGAATGAGAATTAATCCCTTGGATTGTCTAGGGGGCTTGGGTATTATGTGGTATGCTTGATCCCTAGACAATGGTGGCTGGCTTGACTTTTGGGGTCTGCTTCTTTCGCGCAGGGGGCTCAAGTTTGATAAACCTTTTGGGATTGGGGTGGATCTAAGGACCCTTTCAAATCTTGCTGGGGAGAAAGACCCAATCCCACTCAAGGCTTGACTCCTAAAAATATGGCTTGGGGAACCCTCTGGCGGTGTAAAATATGAATCCTGAGAGGGGGACGAGTTCATGCCCTCCTTCTAGCGCCAATTTCTGATGATGAGACTTTGTGACTGGTTCCGCCAATAGATGTAAGTTGTCACCAGGTACCAGGGTACTGGCCAACTCCACCTATAAATATTGTCTAGGTAAATGAGATTCCCTGTGCCTCCAAGCACATGAGAGTTGGGTCTCGATAGTGCAGGGCTTAGTTGGGAGATGTGACTATTTTTTGACGGGGATAGCTGGTTATCTTCAACTCATCAACTCTAGGGATTCAAGTAAATGGGGTTTCTCCAAGCATATATTCACTTAGAAAATAAACTTAAAAAAGAGAGTGTAGAGTTAGAAGTATTTCATCTACCTATAGTTATGCTAAACATTCAAAACATCTACAATGCTCTAACACACTACACTAAATACCAAAGAAATATACAACCATCAGCTTATATTTTATCAGTAGCAAAGAAAGGAGGTCGTTAATCTACTTTAAGCATTAAAGAAAAGGGGCATGAAGAACACAAAGCATAAAATACCATCAACCTAGAAGACAGAGTGCCAACAACATCATTGAGAGAACCCTTCCTTCTTCATTAACATCCTTCCAACAAGCACTGGTGCATGGTATGTAATGATAACTCCCAGGGAGAATTTAAGTACTGAAAGCTTAAAACTATGGAGCATTGAGCTCTGCAACTATGAAATGAGAAAATTGCTTTACTATTAACTATGGACTGCAAAATCATCAATTTTTATGACCCTTGGAATGAGGTCGGACTTATTATTTATACACATCTTTTGACCTAACCCTAACCCTAACTTATTTTACACTTTAAAATATAATACATTATCCGATGGCTGGTACTACCTGCACCACATTACAAAAGACCTCAAGATGGAAAAGGCCTGACAAGTCAGAAGAATAAGACAAGAAAGATGGAGTGGAAGAACTGGCCTCGAGAAGAGAGCAAGGAAGGAGAAAGAGGAAATCTGATCTCTCAGGGATCAAGGCTACATGCCTCATAAATAGGAAGGTAGAGCCCTATCTCCGATGTGCCAGGTGTATCTTTGAAGCGGTGCCTTGGGAAGACCATTTGTCAGAAACCTCCCATTGAGCTAATGTGCCTTTTTGAAATTATCCATCTTTTGACAACCTTTATTACTGCTCTAAAAATGACCGGTCGACATTGGGATCTGAGACACGGGTCATGTAAAGAATTCAAAAATATGGGATCCAAAACTTCAGGATTCGGGAACTTGCGTTCCAAAAGAAGAAAGAATACAAAACATGATGCCCGGTTAAATTCTCCCAGATCTAGAGAACTTTATTAACTTATGATTTTTCCCAAGCCTCCAACACTTGGCTTAGGCCTTCTTCATCTACGCCCTAGATGCCTTCCCACCGGCTGCAGATAGACTCCACTGCATCCTTAACTTCTTCGGCCCTATTTTGGAATTTATTCACTATCTTGATGGCATCATGTGACTGAATCATGGTCTTTGACAACCGAGACAACCTACCTTGATCAAAATCTCCGCCCGGAAAATACAGGGATTCCATCCTTTTGTCAAACTTATTGAGGACATAGTCCTTTGGGGTACATGTTCTGGTGGTGAAGGGATCAACTTGCGATACCCCAACCATGAATGTCTTGAATAAACCCAAGGGATATTGGGAAACTGTCAACTTCTCTCTTAAGGTCTTAACCAGTTCCTTACAAACCTCAATTTTGAGGGCAAGTCTAGAGTACTGGACCTAGAGGGAATCATATGATTCTTCTCCCAAAATGCCAAACTCTGTGGAAACCTCCTCACCTAGGCTGTGGATCTCTTCCAACCCAGCTTTCCATTTATTATATTTCACTAAGTCTAGTTCCCATATTTGAGCGGAGCTTCTTGTGTGGCTAAGGGTGAGATCGACCCTGTATAGGTTCAGGAGGGACACCGCTAGAAATTATCTCATTGCTGCTATTTTCTTGGCTGCCCACCCGTCCACTACTTGTGCCTTCTTCTTCATTATGCGTAGTGAGTCCACATCACCCTGTGTAAATGACAATCCAAAAAAAGGGGGTTTCAGGGTGGACTTCGGCCAAGGGCCGTGTTTATTCCACTAGAAGTGTGAGGAGATTGGTGTTTGTCTATCTTTCATTTTTCAGCTTCTAGCCCTACTTTACATACTGGACCTCTATCACCCTGGTAGCCTCTTTTAGCAAGTCTAGTTCTCCTTGCTTGTCTCTTTTCCCTAGCTCTACCTCCATTATATTGTATTCTTCGGGCCTTATGGCCACTGCATCTATGTTTTCTAGGGGTGTTGTGATCACAACAATGGTGCTACCTGCTAGGTTGGTTTGGAGAGTATGGACGACCCACACCCTTTTGGTCTTCTTTGTCTCAGCATTCTTGGCCATCATCTTGGCCAATGATAGTGGAGCACCCATAGTTTCCACCTGATCCTTTCTTTTCTTGGTTTCTACCATCCATTGGAGTAGCTAGGGTGGCCTAGCTACCAATTCCTATTCATTAGGATCCATTTCTAAATCTGGTGGCACATTCCCTAAGTCTACATTATCCTTGGTCTCTTTTTCCTGCTACTGTTCTGGTTCTTTTCATGCTTCCTGTTCTTTTTCTGTTTCTTGTTCTTCAAAATCCTTGATATTTTCTGTCGTGTTGGCATCCTCTATAAAATCACCTAGAAACTTTTTCCCAGTCTCAATTTTTGTACTCTTAGGGACATCATCCTCCCTGGTGGTACCAGCAGCTTCTTCATTTTCCTCTTCCAGGACCTCTTGGTCGATTGGTTGCTGCTGTTCTTGGGCCTTATTGGCCTCATCCTCTACAATATTTTCTTCCTCCATTGGGACATCTTCTGGAGGTGGGTGAGGTCACTGGCTAAAGTTTGACAAGGTGGTAACCATTACAATCTCACCAAAAGTACTTCAGGGCACTTGATCATCCAAAGTCTCTAAATGTTCCTGGAGCTCAATGGTTGGAGGTATGGTTGTTCCCTGGGGTCTGGGTTCTCCTTCCATTGGGGGCTCATCCGTAGGCTACCTTGGAAAATTCACATTCTTCTAGACTGGTAATTCTTCCTATTTAGGCTCATTATTTCCCTCCTGAGCCTCTTTCTTTGATATATCCTTTTCCATGGGGATTTCTTCTTCTGCAGGGGTCTCTTCTTTATCTTGACCCTCAATCTCCTCTACTATAGTATTGATGCCCTATCGGATCTCCAAAAGCTCCTCCACCAAGAAGGTATCATCAAAATCATAATGTGGTAGAGAGGAGTCTGAGATATCCTCAAGATCAGGAGAATCCAAAATTACATCCACTGGGGGCTTCTTGGGCATACCAAGGGTGGCACTCGGTATGGGGGTGACAGCTATTTTCTTTTTCCTGGTGAGAGAGGCCCCAATATCCAGAATACCAAAAGAATCTGCCTCAACAAAAGTCTACTTATTCATCATTGCTACCAATGAGAGAGGTCCCGTTAGGCGAGTAGATGTCATTCGAGTGATTGGGAGATCGGCAGCCACCTGCATGTTGATTTTTTTGGCTAGCCAATTTTTCCAACTCCATCTAATCATGTAACTTGGCCATCAAGAGTGTGGGAATCTGAGGAGGTTCCTTGGGCACTGGGACTCCCTCTTTTTATTTTCATTTATTTTTACTTGCTTCAGTGGGTGCGGTAGACGAAGAAGGTCTGGCGCGAGCTGAAGAAGGAATGGTCTTCTTGACCATTGCTTTCTTTCGAGTACTTTTTGGGCACACCTGGGAAAAGTACCTATGACTTTCTTTGAGGGTGGGGTGGCATACCCCCTCAATTTTTAAATCCTCCAGAGTGGCCCAATCCACTGGAGGGAGGTCTAATTTGTCTAGCCCCTGTCCCTTGTATTCTAGATCTTCCAGTGGCCCGCTATCTTTGAAACCCTTTGGTAAAGTTTGAAGTTCTAGTGCTTCCAAGAGCCCTTTGCTCATTTGTGTATTTTTTCAGGCCCTAAGATCAAAGTTATCCTTGAAATCCACCCAAAATTCTTCAATATCATCTTTGTGCAGGGGGGACACCCTAGGTACTGTGGTGGAAACCTTGTCACGGGCATCATAGTTTCTTCGAGTGTGATTGAATTAAACAAGCCCCAACCCTTTTAGTTCATTATCTACCTCTCGGGTCATGGTGAGGCTGCATGTGTAATCCCAATGAGAAAAGGGGAATGGGACATTGACAACCTTCTTCAATGTGAAGAAGGTGTGCAAATCCATCATCTACCTACAAAACTCTAAAATAATTACCCTATCCACACAATACTGGGGAAGGAGGTAGGGCTTCCCATTGAAGACTGTCACCCTGATGTAAGTGTGATGCCTAAACTAAATGAAATATTGGCCATAGAAATTGACCAGTGTCATTACCGTCTATGAGAGGCGGTACCCAAAATCTTGGGTAAGTGTAAGAATGTTGTGGTAAATGAAGGCGTCATTTACCGGATAGAAATTCTGGAAGCTGAGCACCCATTGCAATTGGGGATAATGGTCCCAAGGTGTGACTTGTCCCAGGCCATTCCCAAGTTCCCTGACTATTCCTAGACCTTGAAAAGATGGCCTTTGCTATGCCAATTCCCACAGTACATAAGAAGTCATATAAAATTGTGAATTTTGGGTGACGGTCCTCATTTGTGTATCTACATGATTAGATATAATTGTCGCCTAGTTGAAAGTCTTGTTGTGCGTTGTTATGCAATACAAGAAGTAATACATCCATGCCAAGAATTCCTAGGTGTGGGGCCATCCAAATATTTTGCACAAAAATATTATGCCCACTTGAACGGACTCCTTGAAATCCCCACGGGAATCTCCAATTTCATTCTCTTATAGTCTTGCTTTAGAGACTTTAACCAGTGATTATTGAGGTGTTGCCAAGAAATGATTTTGGCTTCACCAAATTCCTTTAGTGAGCTAGCCCTAGTGATCACTATGGACCCTTTGAATTATGGAATTTCCAACTCGGAAGAAAAGGTGGGAGCATCTAATGTGATGATGGTGGTGGGATATTGCAGTAGCTGGGGATCTAGAAGCAAAACTAAATGAGTGGTCACATTATACAATTCCGCCTAGCTGCCTGATAAGTTTGGTTGATTTTACCACACATGGAAAGGTTGTGGCCTTGATGATGTTGGAGGAAGCTAGGTAAGTGGCGATCTTATCACCCTGTTCCTTCAACCTATATATGGTCTATATTAGACCCTGTAATTCAGCCCAAGTCCCAGGGTCTGAATCTGTAATCTCTTGAACTTTGGAGTCTATCTTAGACCCCACAACACCTCCATCTTTCGGATACTTGGAGGTTAGAGGCAGCTTTTCCAACATTCTTTCAATCTTTGATTTTGTGGCTGTCGGGGTGGAGGTAGTTGGTAGTTCTAGACTATCAGGAGGTACAAAATCGTTAGACATTTTGAATTAACTTATCAGCAACCTGTAAGACCAGAAAAATGTCAGGACGTATATAAGCATGAATTAAAACTCTAGGACATTCTTCACCAGCCCGCACCTGCTAAAAAAACATTAGTACATACATAAAAAGTTCCAGAGCATCTAAAAATGAACATGGTGACAAGGAAAATCAGGAGACAAGATCCTGTTGGGAGTCAGGAGTCTAGACAAAATAGCCATTGCCGATGTGACTGGCAACAAGCCGTACTTTGGTCGATGTGCATTGGCACGTGGTAAGATGGCAGGTGGCATAAAGATAGTTATAGCATTGATTAGGACAAGTGGGCTGACACATGGAAAAATTTAATGCCAGATTGGACACATTTTAAATTCCATACATGGGAAATTAATCCCACCATCAATGCGATGAGACAAAGGAGAGAGAAAGCCACCATGGTTCAAACCAGCGAGGTGCTGAGTTTGAACTGTGGCGACTCTGTCTTGTCGAGCTCTATATTGTGGGGTAAAAATACATGACAAAGCACGAAGAACTCGCAAGCTCTAAGGGATATACATAATGTATCTACATAATATACATAAATGTGTAGGAGGGCTGAGGGCTGAGGCATATACACATGCAAAGTATAGAAAATATACATCAATATACAGCAAATGTAGAGCAGCTACCCTAAAATGACACACAGAATGTACATAGTATACATTATCCTACAATTGCATAGAGGGCAGACAACCCTCTAGCAGAACTGACCCACCAATGGATGGCAGACCAAACGACAAAAAACACAAAAATAGAATGAAACAAAAACTGAAACGAAAACAAACAAACAAACACAAAACCAAACCAAACAAAATTGAATGGCAAGAACCAAAGAAACCAACCTGTGGATCCAAAGAATGGTGAAGGGAAGAGGCACTAAGACCACTCTACAAAAACTTTGACCTCCAATGCTCACAAACAGCTATCAAAGATCGACACATCATTATCCACTAAGCTCAGAGAAATTTACACTCAAAAGCACTCAAATTGTGAAAGAATCACTCTGAACTCTAAGTGTTTTTAATCACGGTAACTATGAAAATGACATGTAAATCTTATTTATACCTGAGGTAAAAATAAATTTACCCTCTCTCTGTGAACTTCAAAATAGGTGAACCTCTAGACTCCAGGCCCGGGGATTCCAAATGACCATGTCTTCTTACGAGAAGGAGACATCGTGGCAAAGAATCTTGGAGTCCATAATCTGGCTATTAGAAGGAAAATAACCAACTCTGGGACCGAACCCCAGAGACACAAACCACATGGGAAGGAAAAGTTGGAGAAGAAAATAAAAGAAACAAAGGCAAAGAAAACAAGGCAAGAGCCAAAAGCAAAAAGGGGGACCCAACATTTTGCACACAAAATGTAGGGACAGGTATGCAGGGCATAACAAGTAGTCATGCTTTTTTTTACAAGGTCACAAGAATCCAAAAGGCAACATGATCCTTATCTACCTATGTTTCCATCACAACTATAATCTCAACCACCTTTCAATTCAAGACAAGGTGTTGCATTTCAGAACCAAATTGAGCTAATCAACATACAATGACTGGAAGAAGTACATCAAACATTTCATGAGCCAAGACATGTTACATTCTCTCAAGGACCTATCACCACACATATGATCCCTGATATAACCCCAAGCAATGATCTATGCAACATGAGATATCCTTCAAATACTTCCCCAAATTTTGGCACTATTCAGTAGGGACCCCCACCAAACTTTGAAATAATTTTCATACCTATGACACCTGGCCATGGTAGTGTTCCCCTTAAACCTAAAGAGGAATACCAACAAACTTGTGAATTCAACCAGATCCATCCCAATTATCTGTAATAAAAACCTCTGCAAAACAAATATTTTGGATCTTATCAACCTCATGTACCACCGCAAGATAATCAAGATCCTAGAAATGCCTCAAGTACCTTATCTAATTCTGGACAGTGTCACAAAACCTTTATTTCATTCAAATATTTACCCAGAGATGAGATTGACGAGGCCATAAGAGACGTAAAAGTTTAGAAGACATTAGCATATCTCATGACTCAAGATCCAAAAAAATGCATCAAAATAATATGAAGGAAAAATCCTCAATTACTCTTGGAATATCAAAATCTCACACAATCTACTTTGGAAGAGAACCAAGCCTTAGTGATCTGGGATAGAGAAAAAAGAGAACAAGCCTTCGATGAGTCAACTATGGAAGCAACACAATAAAGAAAATAGAATAATTTAAACTCGATATTCCTCAAAAGGAAAATTATATACCATTGGATAATCCTTTGTTTCAAGAGATAGTACCCCTTCCTTCAGAGACAGTGGACACTACCAAAGTCCCTAAGAAATATCCTCAAAGGACAATGAGGATTGATTCTAAGAATCACTTGCCTGTTAATTAACCCATAAAACCATAAGAGACATTCACATTTCCTTGGGGAATTCCAAATGTACACCCTTTTGAAGAAACACAATAAAGTGTTCCTCCTTTGGGAACACATTCAACAATCCAAGGAAGTACTTCACATGCAACAACATCCAAAGGACTATTCAATGAACCACCAAGGGTACCCACATTTGATACATGTCATGTGACTACTACAAATATGCCAAGCACGTCACTAGATCAAAAGAAGAAGATCACCATTGATATTTCACCTATTCCACCTAAGGTCACTCAACAAACACATGGGGCACAACAAACTCAACAAAGACATGTAATGCAACAATTGCAACAAGTCCAAGTGGCTCAACAAGCACCAACTATTGATATATCCCAACCAGTACAACAAGCATATATAGCACAAGTTAATATGATTTCCTAAGAATAAAGATCAAAACGTAAGACTTTAAGTCTCGATGGTATACTTGCACCACTCGGTTTTCAACAAGAGCATAATGTACAACAATAAATAATGCAGGTGGGTCAATAATCTCATCATGCTACACAACATGTGCAAGGTCCAAAGGTACAACAAGTGCACCCACAACAATATCAATATTTACAATAACAACATGCTCTAAAACAACAACGGAAACAACATGTTCAACAACAACAACTGCAACTACAAAAAAAAACAACAACATGTTCAAAAATAGTATGTTCCGCAGTGACAACAATATGTTTAACAAAAACAAAAAAAATTTGCAACGAACACAATATATGGTGCAATCTCAATAACAATAGTTTGCATCAAGGTATCAACAACAAGTTTCTCAACCATACTATGCGACACAAGATCAAAAATATAGACTTCCACCAATAAACCAGCAACATGTGGAAGGCCCTCAACAATATGCTAGACAAAAAAAACAAGTTTCTCAACCATACTATGTGACACAAGGTCAACAATATAGACTTCAACCAACGAACCAGAAACATATGGATGACCCTCAAAAATATGCCAGACAACAAATAGTGCCACTCCAGGACATCTCATCTAAATCGTCAAAATCAGAGTCCTTGGAATATGATTAGCGCTCGATCACTTCTAAGAAAAGAGATCATTCTGATACACGTGGAAAAGTTGTGAAGTCTTGACAAAATGACAACATGATTCAACAAACCCAATGCTTGCAGAAACAACTAAATGACATACAATTCAAGTACAAGAAGACACTTTATACGAAATGAGATCTATGTCCTAATTTGTTTGATACGACTATTTACATGCCTCCTTTTCCAAAGAATTTTGAAGTACCCAAATTTGAAAATTACAAAGGAAAAGGTAATCCAATTGGTCATGTTAGGGAATTTTATACTTCTTGCATTGAATTTCACCATGATGACACATACCTCATGAGACTCTTTCCTAGAATTCTTGGAGGACAAGCAATGGCATGGTATTCTAAGTTACCAGGCAATATAAGGTCATGGAAAGAATTGGCAGATAAATTAATCTCTCACTTTGCGTTCGATATATCAAGCGAGGTTATGTTGACTGACTTGTGCACAACTAAACAAAAAGTTGGAGAATCATTTATGACTTTTCTCTTACGATGGAGAAATTTGGTTAGTCAATGTCCTTTTGATGTTCCTGAAGAACAAAAAATATGATTATTTATTCAAAATCTTGTACTGGAAATGATGTATGAGCTAAAGATGAAACACCCAAACACTATTCAAAAGATCATGAACAAAGAAATTGATATTGAAGATGCTCTTATTCAAAAAGGAATTTTTAAAATCAACAAAGACAATCATAATGCAAGCACTTCAAGTGACAAGATGAAATTTTGGTCTCAGAACAAAAATGTCATGAATGATGGCGTTGTCAATGCACGAATGTTCAATGCGACACAACCAAAGGTCAGTCTCAAAGGTCCTACTATTACGAATATGCAAATAGTGACTCAAGCACCACTTCCAACACAACCTCAAGCACAAGAAAATAATAATACGCAACAAATTTGGCAATGTCGACCATTGAGAAATAGAGAGGGACCTCAAAGATAGTTCACGCCATTGGGTGATCCACTCCATTCGATGTTACAACAATTGCTTCAAAAAAATTATATTTAATTACCTGAGAATATCCAAGATGAACCAGCAGTCAAACCCACTTAGTGGGATGACAATAAATATTTTGATTATCATCAGACTAAAGGACACAAAACCAATTCTTATTATCAATTAAAACATATAGGTCAAGATCTCATTGATCAAGGTGTAATTGAAGTCTAACCTAAAGCGGGCTCTTCCAATACTGATCATACCATTTTTACAAATCCTTTAATGGATCATGAGAAGGTAAATGCATCTATGTCAAATTCAAATTCAAAGACCAATGTCAACTGTACCTGGACCGGCCATGATTATACCATCAATTGCTTCTCTGAGTCAGATACACGTGTATCCTCTTTGACTTTCAAAGATAGTAATTGTCAATGTGCAGTCACCACTCGTCATACCAAGATTATTGTGCCTAGTGCATTGTCTAAACCCAAACTATCTTATAATTATAATCTTGTTAACCAGCTTGGTAAAACCCTTGCTCTAATATATATCCTTCATCTATTGTGCACATCCCCCCAGCACAAGGAAATCCTTGACAAAGCTTTGAAAGAATCCACTATTTCGACTGACATTGACATGGACCAGTTTCAGGCCATGATAGGGCACTTCTCTGCATCCTAGCATGTTAACTTTTCAAAAGATGATGTCCCACCTAATCAACTTGGTCATTATGATCCCCTCCACCTTGAGGTCTTTGTCCATAATGCTAAAATCTAGCGAGTCATGATAGATGGTGGAGAAGGACTTAACATTTGTACCTTGAAGGTTGTCCTTGGTATTGGTTATAATGAGAGTGATATTGATCCATCTAGGAAAAACACAATAAATGTATATGATGACACTGAATTTCCTTCCAAAGGAGTCATAATATTTCCCATCAAAATTGGTCTAGTTACTGAAAATACATTGATGCAAGGCTTGGACCTTAACCTGACCTCCAACATGATCTTAGGATGCCCATGGATCCATTCTAGGAAGGTGGTTCCCTCCACATATCACCAATGCCTGAAATTTTTCCACAATGGTGCTGAGATCATTGTTCTAGGTGATCCTAATTCTTTCCAATTCTATGTTAATTTCAAAGAAGATCCTCCATAATAGGTGCCTACAAACAGTGAAGCTACCCCAACCAATTCTTCCAAGTATGTTTATTCAGACACCCTCACCAAAATGGTGAAAGTAAAAATGACAATTGAAGATAAAGTTTGTGGAGAGTATATAATGGTGCAAGCATTTCACATTGGGAAGCTTCCTCTCTCCCTAAAGTCCTATTGAAAACAAAAATTATTTCCAAAAAACCACCAAAGACCACCCTATAACTTATGCCCTCTCCCACATTCACTATTTGGGAAGGTTTTCATGAGAAACATGTGTATGACAATGCATCTAGCTAGATTTTCAAGGATAAACAAAAAAAATAACAAGAACCCACTGAGATACCTGTTGAAAGATATGGACCATGCTTCACTATAATGCAGAAAAAGGATATGATGGCCATAGTGGTCCTAGAGCACAAAAGAAAGGGATTGTTGAACCTCTTACTACAAAAGTTCATCGTCCTCATTTGGGAATTGGATTTAAACCATTGCAAATTGGCTCTTTGAATGCTAAAATTTCCTCATGTAAAATTTAAATGTTTTGAATGATGACAAGGCATATCAGGTTCGCCATTCTGAAACTACCGATTCCAATGAGTGGGAATGGATGTCATATTCCTCTAGTTCTTATGAGATTGACCATGTAATCCTTGAATCTGATGACCCACCAATTGAAGATAAACATGTTAACATAATCCCTCCTCCAATAACCTGTCTGGACCCCTAGGCTACTATTTTCTGGGACCCTAGTCCAAAATCTTCTATACACAAAGCCTCTGACTCTTATGAAATTGATCTTTACATATTTTCTCTTACCCTAGCTTTGAAAACATGTACATGACCAATGATGACATCCCCCTAGTTTACCCTAAACTTATTGATTGGGATGAACAAGGATCACCGAGCTTAGATTTCTTTGAAAATGATGAAGCAATAGTAGAATTCTTTGAGATCTGAGAAGGCATGCCATCTGGTGATCATAAACTAGGGTTCTCTATTTACCTTGTTGCTAAAGCATATTTTGGGGAGTCAACTTGATCTTCTCGTCGCAAAAATTAAAATGATAAAATTAAAAAAAGGAAAAAAATGAAAAGAATAGGTCCTTTAGTGAAAATCGAAAGGCGCCAGTTGACCATACAAAAGTAAAAATAAAGGACATATCCGTGGGTGAAAACCTCTTTGGTTTTCCCAAGGATGGAAGATCGAACATACCCCTTAGAAGGAGAAGTCAACATTTCTAATTGAAATTACTGATAAAATCAACTTGGGAACGTTGAACAACCCCAAAATCATACACTTTGCAACATCACTATCACCACAAGAGAAGGAAAAAAATTTCAGATTCTTTCTCGAGAGACAGATTAATTTTGCCTAGTCCTACACTAATATCCCTGGTCTAGATCCTGAATTAGTTCTTCACCACCTCCCTTTGAAGCCAGATGTGGAACTAGTCAAACAAAAATTAAGGAAAATGCATCCCTAAATAGCTCTACTTATAAAAGAAGAATTGGAGAAGTTATTGGATGTAGGTTTTATCCGACCCATAGATTACACAGACTAGATTTCCAATCTAGTACCTATTAGTAAGCACATTGGGGGCATAAGGATATGTACTAATTTTTGTGATCTCAAGAAGACATGCCCTAAAGATGATTTTCCTTTTCCTAACATCGACATCATTGTCAACATGACTGTACAATACAAGATACTATCCCTAATGGATGGTTTCTTTGGTTACAATCAAATCTAAATTGATCCTGAAGATCAACCAAAGATAGCTTTCACATGTCCTTGTGGAAATTATTGTTGGAACTCCATGCCCTTCAATCTCAAGAATGCTAGAGCAACATATCAGCGGGCAATGACAAAAATCTTTCATGACTTCATGCATATCTTGATGGAATATTATGTTAATGACCTACTCTGCAAGTCTACTACCAGAAAATATCATTTAAGAATTCTAGCCAAAATCTTTGAGAGAATGGAAGGATATAAGCTTCGCTTAAATCCCCAAAAGTGTGGTTTTGGAGTGGTTTCTGGAAAACTCCAAGGGTATATTATTTCTCAAAGAGGTATTGAAGTGGATCCTAAAAAGGTGCAAGCTATTTTAGAGATGCCTCTGCCAAATACTCTAAAGAAGCTGAGAAGTCTATAAGGGAAATTATAGTCTATTTTTTGGTTCATTGCACAACTCATAGATAAGTGTCAATCCTTCCAAAATTTGTTGCATAAAAGTGTGACTTTTCACTGGAATAAAAAATGTGAGCAATATTTCCAACAATTGAAATAATATCTATTACATCCTCCAATTTTTATGCCTCCCATTCTAGGCAAGCCATTCATCTTGTATATTTCTACTACAAAAACCGCATTGGGTGCTCTTCTCACACGACATGATGAAAAATGAAGAGAAAGAGCTATCTATTATATAAGAAGAATATTGGTTGGATATGAATTGAATTATTTACTCATTGAGCGAGCCTCTCTTGCTGTATTTTTTGCAACAAAGAAACTAAGACATTATATGCTACATCAAAAAAATATTCCTGTGTCCCGAATTGATCCATTGAAGTATCTTTTAGGCAAAGCAGCTCTCACAAGCTGCCTAGCCAAATGGGTCATGCTGCTAAGTGATTTTAACATTGAGTATGTAGAATGAAAATAAATTAAAGGCTAGGTGATAGTAGATCATCTTGCAGACACACTGGTTCCAGATGATCACCCACTACTCTAAGAATATCTAGATGATTCTATTTTCACATTCACCAACTCTAATGAATGACAACTTTATTTTGACAGCTCACACACCAGACATGGATGAGGGGCAGGCATCATGTTTTTCACTCCACAAGGCGACGTAATACCAAAATCCTACAAAACTACATTTGAATGCACCAACAACATCGCTGAAAATGAAGCCCTTGTAACTGGACTCAAGCTTTCTATTCAATGGAAAATCCAGCATCTCAAAGTGTATGGTGACTCCCAATTATTCATTCTATAAGTAACTGATGACTATGAAACAAAAGATGAAAATTTAGTACCTTACAAATAGTTGGATAACTTTCTAAAGGATCGATTTGTTACAATCATCTTTTGGCAACTTCCTCGGGTACAAAATAAACAAGAAGATGTTATGGATACTATTGCCTCTATGATTGACATGCCAAACAATGAAGAAAGATACAAATTTCTCATCGAGCAGTTGTTGCTTCCTAAATTTAATATTCCACAATCTGAGCTCATGTGTCATATTGTTGGTCATGATTCCCCTTGGTACCAAGATGTTTATGATTACCTACATGCCCAAATCTTACCTCCTACCCTATCTCAGAAAAAAGTCGAGCCCTTATCCCTCAAGTCTCACGTTATGTTATCGTTGGTGATACCCTCTATAGGAGGGCCTATGATCAAACCCTCCTCAGATGCCTTGATTTGCAAGAGGCAGAAACTAATTTACATGAGGTCCATGATGGTATTTATGGAGGAGATTTTAATGGTTTAAGTCCTTCTAAGAATATGGTAAGAGCTGGATATTATTCGCCCACCATGGAGCAAGATGCACAGAAGTTCACAAAAAAAATTTATAAATGCCAGATCCATGGCAATTTGATTCATGCTCCAGCATAGAATCTACAACCAGTTGTTTCTCCATGGCCCTTTTTTAAATGGGCATTTGATCTTGTAGGGAATACTACACCCATGTCTTCTGATGGCCATAGGTATGTCATAATGGTCATTGAGTATTTTACCAAATTGCTAGAGGCTATCCCTATGAAATATATCACAGGAAAGAAAGTTTCAAAATTCATTCTAAATTATATCATTTGCCACTATGGAGTTCCTTTAGCTATCATTACTAGTCATGGTAACCCATTTCAAAATAAAGAGGTTAGAAAGCTTTATGAGAATTTCAAAATTTGTCATGGATTTTCCAGCATTTAATATCCATAAGGCAACAGTCAAGAAGAGGTGTCTAATAAAAAAATAATCAAGATCCTTCAAAAAAATGTCAATGATGTTGGTGGAGATTGGCACATGCAACTGAATCCAGCTCTTTGGGCCTATAGAACCAGCATTTGCACCCCCACTAGTGCCACTCCATATTCTCTTTTCTACGGTATTGAGGCCATCTTACCTCTTTAAGTTGAAATTTCATCACTGAGAGTATCTTTGCAAGGAATTGTTGATGATGAGTAGTACAATGTTTCTAGGTTGCATGAGCTTGAAATGCTAGATGAGAAGAGACAAACCACCTTGGTCCACTTGCAAGCATATCAAAACTGTATCAAACAAAGCTACAGAAAGAAAGTATGACCCTGGCATTTTGAGATTGGAGATTTGACCCTGAAAATGAATTACATACCTAACCACATAGAGAAAAGCCTAGGAAATTTGAACCAAACTAGGAAGGACCATATATAGTCATAGCAGCATATGAATCCAGATTGTATCATATCGCAACACCGGAGGGATAACCATTTCCAAAAGAACTGAACAACATGCACCTCCGTAAGTATAATGCATAATCCTGAAAAAAATACAAAAAAAATTGCAAACTTTTTTGAAAAAAAAAAAAGAGAAAAAAGCAAAACAAATCAAAAAAGAGTAAAAATGGTTGCCTTGATGAAAACCTAGTAAACAGTCATCTTCGCATGCAAAAATAGAAATAAAGAGAAAAATCTTGTCCACAAGTGAAAACCTAGTAAATAGGCACTTTGGGCAAGTACCATGGTGAAAACCTAGCAAACAGGTGTCACGCATAGTAAGTTTTTGTTCCAACATCTATCATGATTCCACCTGGTATTCTGATGTCCTTTCCTGGTCATATCTTCCACTTTGAATTGATCCTAGTTCCCCTTTATGGCTTGAAGATGGTTGATTTCCTTTGTCTTATCCTTGGTACACCCAGTCTATATGTCTCTTTGGCCTCTGTACATAATCTATCTTCTATCTAGGGGCAGATTCTTAGCACTGACCGCCTTAGAATTTGAATTTGAACTGGGGGAAGACCTTGAACATGGTTTATTCATGAGATTCCTTGACTATCAGATTGGAGATAACAACTTGTAAATATCTTAATGACCTGAAAAAATCTTAAAAATCCAAATAAGAAGCTAAAAATCCAAAAACATTAGATAATGTCTTGAAAAATCCATAAAAATCAAATATGATCTTGAAAAAGACCCTAAAAATCAAATATGATGCTGAAAAAATCACGCAAAAACATAAAAAGTCATGAAAAAATCATAAAAATTGTAAAAATCCTAAAAAAGGATCATCGCAAAAAACAAATATCTCAAAAATCCTAAAAAAAATTGTAAAATTTTCATCAAAAATCTGCAATAAATTTTTCCATACTTGTCTTTCTTTTGCGTACTGATCGTTATGTTTGCAGAAATCCATGGCAGATTCATCATTTTGTGCTTAATGAAATCATGTTCTCATGAATGCAATTTGAATCATTGTGACTCAACATTCAATCTGGTTGGACCTGTTCAATCTTTTGATCTTTACTATCAATCAATCATCCAATTAGTCAATAACAAGTTAAGCTATTAAACAACACACATTTAATGCAAGTAACAAAAGATCAGAATGGTTGTTGGCTCACATTATTTTAGTGAGTGTTAAATATCTTTCATTGATTTTTATTTTGATCATGTTCCAATGCTACTCGATGATATTATGTGAACTTATGAGAGTAGCTAGGATGGTTCATGATCAATTTTTGGTGTGTCTTCTGCCTCTTTGATGATCTCATGAAATTTTGGGGCATGTCTGTTGCATGCTTCGGGATGGAGAAGATCATCCTTTGTCAGCATCGTGTTTGTTTACGCAAAAGCATGGATTTCTCACTCTGGCTTTTGTGCCATGATGCACTGCATCCAGCTTTGCAATATCAAAATAAGCTCTTATGACATAATTGCACTTCAGAAAGACAAAATATTTCTATCTTACTAACATTTCTTTGTCTAATTTCTCCCTTCTTCTAACACTTCTTCAGTCAATCCTCGCAGTTGTCTTGGTCTCGTACTCTAGTATATCAAAAACATGTGCATCCTGCATACATGCATTCAAAAAGAGAAAAAAAAAACCAAAAACATGTGCATTTTGCATTCATTCATTTATAAACGAGCAAAAAAAATCCAAAAATACATTTACATTTTGCATTAATAGATCTCCAAAAAGAAAAAAAGACAAAAACACTGATCGCATTCATAACATGTATATATTGCATAAAAAAGAGATACATTGCAATATCTAAGCATCATAATATAAGAAGAAAGTAAAATCATGTGCATAGGCATCCATCATGTGCATCATAAAATAGCTTCATATCATATATATCTCTCGAAAAAGTATCAGAGTACAAAATCAAGGTGTTTGTATACACTGAGGCCCATAGGCTCATGATTTATAACATGTCTATCAAAAATGTCCCTCAACTAGAGAGAATATCTTGTTAGCCTCTTCTCTCTCAGTCCTCCTTACCCCTGTCCTATCTAGAAGATGAGGCTCCTCCTTCCTAGTGCCCTATCTATCCTGATCTTGGTGGCCTCCTATGTCCTAGCACTCCCCTGCTGCTCTGTGTCCGCCTAGAGTGCAATCTTCTAGAAGATGCTCTTTAGCTTGGAGCCCAATGATCTTGTGGCACATCTCTCTCATACATATAATGCCAGTATCTCTTCTCCTCCCGAGCATCTCCTACTAGGCAATCTCATGCACACCTACATCTATGATGGTATGGATGAATTGTCGCGACTCCTCCTCAACTCTTTGTGCTTTGGATATAGTTGTATCTTGAGAGGTAATCAAAGTATCCCTCTCTACTATCAATCTATCCACCTGTGCTATGAATGATGGTCACTTTGTAATCCATGATGATTTCTCTGCATCCCATGTGGTTCTATCTATGTCTCTCTCAAATATCACTCGGTCTATCTAGCTAGTCAGTACAACAATGCGCTGTCTCTATTACCTATCCTCCTCAAACCTATCATCGAGTACCTGTATGTCATCATCTTGTACCAGATTTTTGTTGTCCTCATCCATCTACATATGCATCACATCAGGATCACTGTCAGTGATATCCCCATTCTTGTCACTCTCCTCATCCTCCTCCTCTTCGTCCTCCTCATCCTCAACCTCCTTGTCCTCCTCGTCCTCCTCATCCTCCTCTTTTCTCTCATCCCTAGCCATCCTCACTCTCGGTACTGGAACCGCTGGATCTGTTAGACGAATAGTCCTGTGCTAGAAAAACCATCGGTCATACTCATATGTCCTCCCTACATCTTCTATATTCGCACCTTGTCCCCAATGTGTAGGCTACAAGTGCTAAAACTCTACTTATGATACCTGAGTCTAGAGTCCTGCACCCCATGCCCTAACCTCCCCCCGTGACCATGCAAACAAGGTTGTGTTTATTGGTGCTCCTTGTTTCTCTTCAAACGGCCTGCATACTCTCTCTAGCAGCTGTAGCTCGATCACCATGTGACTGATGATTGTCCTCCAAATGAGGTACCTCTCATGCCGACAATAGGGTAAGTGCCCTCCGTCATCATCCCATCTAGGGAAATCTTTGTATGGTTGCCACATGAAATCTCTGAGAATGTCTATCTCATGCCTGAAATGCAATGCATAAACCAGTGGCCCCTGTGTGAGCACTCCTTGATAGCAGTATATGTATCACATATGTAGAATAACAAATCTCTCTGTAATGGGTTGAAAGAAAACTATGTGTTCATAATCCCACACCTGCAGCAGCATAATCCCACTGCTAATCGATAACCCTCCTCTATACGCTACCTGATGGAGCTGATAGTAGGTCATTGTCAACATGCAAGGACCCCATGCAAACATTGTTCCCTCCATAATAATTCACTCTAAGACTCTCCCCAAGTCAATAGGGAAGCCATGGCCTCATTTGTCTAGCTCTACTAGCGCTCTGATCACGCAATATATCACTACAATCAATCTGTCATGCTGTCTCGCCACACTCTCCCACCTAATCTCATAGTATCATATATCTAGATCCTCATCGTCAATATCAAACAATCGGTGTAGCACTAACTCCCTATCACAGGGTCGTACTCTGCTAGCTCACTGTGTATGGGAATCTTGAGGATGTGGCACATGTCCTCCAGTGTCACTATCACCTCGACTGTCGGTAGGTGGAATTAACTCATCTCAAAGTGCCACTGCTCTGCAAGTGGTGTAATTAAACTGTGATTTGTCCTAATCACAGGCATATAGGTGATATAGTAAAGCCCTAGCAAGGTTAGGATCTGCCTCTCATGCCTGCTGAGTCTGTGACATATACCCAGACACATTGGTCTGCACTCCTGTGTGTGTCGCAATGCAAGCTCCTCGTGTGATTACCATGCAACTTTGGTCAACTTTTTGAACTATTTGTTACTTATTGACCAACCTAGGACCTTTTTTGACCTACTTTGACCTAATTTTTACCTTATCCTATGGTTTTGACCTATTTAGGAAGGTTTGGGAAGGTTTAGGACACCCTATACTTTGTTTTACCCCCATTTGTAGTTTCCTTCACCAACTGTGCAGTTTGGCTAACCAACTGTGCAGGAAGCACACTTGGTCATGCCAAGTGTGCTTGTTGTGTAGTTGGGCATGTGACCTACACAATTGGTCATGTGAGCTACGTAGCTGACATGTGCAGACCCCTTTTGACCCATTTTTGAGCCCTAACTACCTAGAAAAGTGTGCAAACCCTAGAAATGACTGAGAGGGTCATATGCACTCACCTTGGGTCCCACATCATCCATCTATCAGTAGCTGCACACTCATTCCCTGTGCTAATTTTGCACTGTAGAAACTGATGAAAGATCAGATTCAATTCCAAGATCTAGCTGCATGCAAAAACCTGTCACAAGAAATGAAGCGAAAGAGGGAAAAAGCAAAACTCATATTTTACTCAAAAAGTGAGAGCAAAAATATTATTTGAATTAATGAAAGACAATTACAAAGTTAGACCTTATAAAGGTGAACGAAACCCTAAAAGGTAAATACTAGGTTGCGCATTATTAATTAAGAATTAATTAATAACGCACCTAAGAGAAGCTTAAGCTAATAGAGTAATAATACTCTAACATGCACTAGCACTCGATCCATTCTTGCTCCAGAGCTCAAATTCCTCTAAAAGTGAGAGTGAAAATGGCCTCCAAATCCCTCTCCAAGAATTTTTATAGCCTCTTGGTTTCCTACATGGACATGCAACCTTTTCCTTTTGTGTTGGTCGCGATGCTTTTTGCACTCTGAGCCTCATAACTTTTGCTTTTGACATCCAATTTTTTATACGTTTGTTGCTGTGGATTCATCTCGTCATTGTCAACAAATCGACCTATCATTTGCATTTTTTTGGTCGATCTCTCTAGGGGGCACCTATGTATCCCGTTATCACTGGGGCATGTTTTAATGTGATTTTATTCAAGATTCATTAACACAATGCTCATAATTGCATTGTATCAAAGAGGGGCAAATTGTAGACACCCAAAAATGGTTTGAGCTTGCTAGTCTATGTGTTTTAACATTTTGGCATTACACATGAAACATTTTTATGCAATCTAATTATTCCTCTATGTTGCGCATATGATCTTTATCATATGACAATATTGTGTCTTTCATCGATAATTGAATATTGCAATTTTTTTCAGTTATTTACTAATATTTCTATTATTTGTCCAATTGACCATTTTCCTAATCGATTCTGATCAACCCTAAATCGATCCTACTCAATCCTAAATCAATCCTATTCGATCCTATACCAATCCTATTCAATCCTAAACCATATCAAAACATCCTAAATCAATTCAAATCTATTCTATTCCTAATCATTTCAAAATTGTTTTGGACTCATTCCAACCATTCTGGGGCATTTTCCAAGATCATCGATGCCTAATTAACTCAATTTTCAAATCGATCAAACCCTTTTCTAAATCTATTCAATCTTATCATCATTATAGGGGCATTGTTTAAATTCATTAATGCTTCATATCCCTTTTATCACCTATTTTATAACATTTTCAAAGTTCATCGATGTTATCGTTATCAATCTATCATTATCAATTCAATAGTATTGTCCAAGTTCATCAATGCTATTTCTGATCATCATTATTTTGGGAACATTTTCCAAGTTTATCGATGTTTCCCTATTCCTATTTCAATCCTATGGGGTCATAAAAGTTCATTGATGCTATTCAATCACTTTCAAACATCATTATTTGAGTGCATTGTAAAAGTTCATCAATGCCTCGAACCTATCCTAATCTTATCAATATTATCAAATCAATTCAAATGTACATTAATACTTTCAATTTGATCAATAATTCGCTAAATTATCCTCTTGGAATGAATAACCTAAGATTTGTCCCTATTCTTTATGAATAAATTATATTTATTCATTCTTATCCTAAGTCTTCACAATTAATTTATTTTTAATTATTTAATTGGCTAATTCTAATTTATGGGATTTTATAATTTCATAAATACAAATTATTGTTGTATGAGGAATATTGATTTATTTATTGAATTAAATCCTCCTAATCCCACCTAATTTTTCATATCCCTTAATTGTCCTTCATATCCCTATTAGGGTGCTTCATTATTTCTTCCATATCTCCTTATTCAATTCTCCCTTAATTATGCTTCCAATTTCCTACTAATTTGCTTCCTCCTTTTCCCTCCATTATGCATTGTTTATGCATTCTAATTCACCTAATTGCCTCTCATTTTCTATAAATTGAGATGCAATCCTCTCATTCAAGTTTGAACCACGATCTCCTAGTATTCTTGACATCAAATTGGCTTTTGAATCTTTGTGCAATCTTGTCATTGACAAAGAGAAACATAATATACTCTATGGAGAAGAAAGGAGAGCTTTTGAACATCACTTGAAGGGAGTTTTTATATGTTTATTTGCATATTTTTTTGAATTCGCATTTCAATGGCTCTAATGTTAGATTAGATAGGTTTGCAAATTGTTTAGGGTTTTGTGGTTACCTAGATATGCATTTTTCACCTTTTTCTGGTCTTACACTATGTTGTTAACCTACTGACAATATTCCATCATTGAAAATAGTTGTATGCAGTCTTTTCGATTTCAAAAGTTCACAATGTTCTATGGTTGTTAAAATAGATATGTTTAGGAATATAATGCATGAGTTATTTTCTCACCCAACATCTGAATATATTCCAAGCTTAAGTCTCTTGGAATGAACATAGTCTGCCAAAGCTTTTATGCTAGAAGGAATGTAGAGGCACTAGAAACAAGATTTCTCTGGCCAGAAAGAAACTTTTGAGTTTCATTACATCAAAAGGTATAAATGTAGATCTATTATCTCTCAACTCCTAATTAAATGCATATTATGTACCTCGTTATCTATTTTCTTCTCGGCCCAACAGTCATCTTAATTGACACAACCAGATTAACATTAGTAACAACTACTCAATCAAGGAAACATGTATACAACTGACAACCAAAATGTTTGTCTACTTAATTAAATTGATAATTAGTTTTTAATTTTCAATTTATCTATAGTCAAAAGATACATGGTGATCCCTTAATAGACAATGATCTAACCAAGGAGGTTGTATATCTGACCTATATTCACATACTCATATCGCAACTTTGATAATCCGGTAGATTCTATTGCATCAATTGTATAATAGACACAAGTAAATATAATTATTCGTGTTTATTTCAAAATGTACGGTAAATCAAAAAATCTACTTATATA
>MU223308.1:1021117-1037645 GCA_018584345.1 Thuja plicata
AAGAAAAGGAAGAAGGATTGAAATCCTTGTCTCACTGGTTTTCTGTCATATTTAAGATTATGATTTGTATGGTTAAATCCTATATATGATTATGCTTGATCATTTACAAGGTATTTTATGAGCTTGTCCATTAGAGATACATGAAAAATCAGTGTCCACATCAACAAATACTGTGTTAACAGCCATCATTAAAGGTAAAACCTGCCTGAGTAGTTGTGGAACTCAAAAACGAAGAAGGACCTTATCTAGTCCTTAGAAATTAGGCTTTTCTTGTCTCTGAATCAAAAGTAAGGGTACAAGGTTCATATAGACATTTCAAGCATTGTGATTCATACAAGAAAATTCCCTAACAGAGTTGAAACATAAAATCCAAGATCTCATAGATGATGGCATAATCGAAGTGGAAAATCCTAATGATTCATCTAATCTCAAGCATGATCGATATCTGGAATCCATGTCTAGAAACGGTTCCCATATCACATCTACTTCCTCCACCATTTCTCCATCTCCTAAAGCTTCAAAACTAGCCACACCATCTCCATCAAGAACTGAGCCTAATGATGACTATGTCTACCCTCAAGGACTACCTCTAAAAGAAATCCAAGCTAGTCAGCCTACAACTGCAAGTCCTTCTCAAGCTTCAAAGATCATAGACCTAAAGTATCCAGTTGCTTCAATGCTTTTCATTCCTATTCAAAATGATTTTCCATCAACGTGTCAAGAATCCCATATGCAAATCAAAACTCCTACCTCATGCTTAGAAGTGGCTCCATGTCAAGAGGGTAATCCAAAGTGTGAAGAGACAACTATCTATAATGATCAAGATCAAGACACCATCCATCTTTATCCAGCAGTTGACCAAAGTCACACTTCTCAAGATTCCCATGATGATTCTATCATCCCCTTCCATTTCTTCATAGAAGAAACTTTTACATCTCCTATATCTTATCCATCTCCCAAGCAAGATCAGGATATCCTTTCCACCATCTCTAATGGGCCTATTGAAAATCAAGAGAAAGGTACCCTTTTTACACCATCTAATGATCCTTGTCAAGATCAGAGCATCCCATCATCTCCTTGTCATGCTCGCCCATATCCACCTCAAGAAAACATTGTTCCTCTAAATCCCTTGCAAAATAATAAATCTCCTCAAGCTTCAGTTGCTCCTATCAAAGTTGCTCATGCTACTATTGAAATACCAATGAATTCAAATGAGAAGAGCCTTGGCAATGCAGCTCACTCTAAAGATGTCGATATCCCTTCCACACCTTATATCCCTCCATTCAAACATATGCATCAGCCTTCACTATCTTCCAAATCCATCCTTGGTCCTTATATCCCAAAGCTAAAACCGTCAAACCTTCCATCTATATTGGGACCTTATATCCCTCCATCCACTTACCCTATCCCCTATCAAGATCAACAAAGACATGCATCCCTGAAAGATCCATATCAACCCATCCATATGAACCAGTCATATCAGTCCTATTCATCCACACTCCCCAAGTCTTTTGGAAGTAATTTGGATGTGCAACGAAGAAATCAGAAATTGAAGAATCCGCTTACATATGAAGATCACTATGTCCCATCTAATCGACATGTGACTACAAAGAGACCACAAGGGTCCACTGAGAAAATAATAATATCAAACCAAATATGGGCTCCTAAATCCATCATGGAAGAACTGCATTCTAAATCCGAGCAAAGAATAACATCAAAGAAAATATGGGTTCCTAAATCCATCATGAACGAATTGCGTTCTACATCATCCAAAAGCAAAGGAAAATCAAAATCTATGTGAATTCCTCAATCTCTTCTAAAGGACTTAGATACAAAAACAAAATCAAAATCTATGTGGATTCCCAAGTCCCTTCCAAAAGACTTGGATACAAAAAGAAAATCAAAATTTATGTGGATTCCCAAGTCTCTCTTAAAAGACTTGAACAAAAAGGAAAAGTCAGAGTTGGCATCCAAACTTCCAAAGTCTTCCACTTCATCTCCATCTAAATGTCTCCCATCTTCTAACTCTATTTTGGGTCCTCATGTCCCAAAATCCATTACCTTGAATACCTTATCCATCTTGGGTCCTTGCATACCAAGATCCATTTACACTCATCCATTAAAATCTTGAACTATTGCAACCACTCATCCTCCATCCATCCACTACCCTTCAAGGAGTATGTCAATGTTGATCTCATCACCATTTCCATCACCTACCTACTACCCATCCATCCCATATCATGCTATTCCTCTTATCCAATCCATCACACAAATCCTTCTCTACCATCACCCTATCAGCATCTTTGAGCACACTTTCAGCGGCCTTCACCTATCATAGCATATATTTCAGAGGAACACTATCTAAAGAGCATGAAGCTATAGTTCCTCCATAAGATCAAAAGTACAAAAAAAAATAGAAAAAGTGCCTTGGTGAAAACCTGGTAAACAGGCGCCTTGGTAGAAAAAGTAAAAATAAATCAATCTGTCCTATGGTGAAAACCACTTCTTGTGGCACCTTGGATAAGTACCATGATGAAAACCTGGCAAACAGGCATCATGCGTAATTCCTCCTACTTGCACTATTCACTTGGGCGCAAGTTCCTTCCATTGTAATCTATCATATCTTACATCCATCTAGCACATGAGCATCCATGTTCCTTCAGGTAATCTTGACAAGGTTGAACCTATCCATGAGCATCATGTATCCTGACATTCATTATTCTTTCCATCAGCCTATTTACTTTCTCTCATCCATGATATCCTATCATGATCTTGTTTATCCTAAGCCTATCTTTGAGCATTCCTTCCATAATGTTCACTTATACCTCCATCACCCCTTATCTTGATTGCGCTATCATAGCTATATCCTATCCTATCAAATTGACCCCTTGGTCTTGATCAAGATTGAAAAATTGTTTCTCCACAATCCCTTGACATGTCCACTCTTTTGGACCACATAATTTTCATGACATCTGGTCATTATCCTATATGTTATCCAGCACCGCTCCATGAGCCTACATTGCTATATTCATTTTTTTCCCTAGCTTGGGTAATCTTGAGGAGATTGTCTTTGAGGGTTACATTCACCCTCTTCATCCATCATTGTCTTTTCACCTCATCCATCAACTTTCTAATCCATCTATAATGACCTCTACCTTGCTAGACATTGGGGGCAAACCAATGTGATCTTGCTTGAGATCGGTAAATCTCTAAAAATCTAAAAATTGGAAAAAGTCCTAAAAAAAATGATCATCTTGGTGAGAACCTCACAATAGGTGCTTTGATACATCAATCAAAAAAATCAAAAAATGGAAAAATACAAAAAAATTGAAAAAGAAGAAAAAGTGCCTTGGCGAAAACCTGGTAAATAGGCACCATGGTAGAAAAAATAGAATCTCTGCCAAGTAGGTGAAAACCTGGTAAACAGGTGCCTCTTGTACTCAATGCTCCATCTATCAATGCTTAAGGCTTGGAAATCCTTTGCTTCAGTTTGTACATATCTTTCAGTCACTTTTGTGACACTCTGATTCTTCTGAGAACCCTCCTGGCTTGAAACCAATCCAGAGTCATAACCTGGGGGCAATCAAATCAGATTCATCCTTGCAGTATGAATCAAGTCAGTTATCCTCATTTTCTACTTGGGGCATGGGTCCCCAATTTGATCACATCTTTGGATCACCAAAGTCAGTAATCTTGTCATTTCTGAAGGACAACTCACTACTGACGCAAACAAGTGTTTCTCAACACCACAATCAACAGTGTTTCTTAACACTATCTTTGGACACATCTGTGTTTCTTAATACACATTGGATATCACAAATGTAAACAACAGATCGATAACAATCAAACACAAAGCACTCACAAGCACAACGGTGTTTCTCAACACTCCATACATATACACATCTGAAAACTTTGAAACTGGCTGAAGTATGTTGAACTTCTATTTGTATGTTTCATGTTCTCATTGATTTCATTAATATTTTCTTTGTCTACTACTTGTTGGTGTGGTCCCGATGATCCAACAACGTCAAATAAACTGGGTGTATGTGGTAAGAGCTTCTGCATTAAGGCAGAAAAGCCTCACATCCCTCGATCCTCTTTATTTGTATGCCAAGGTGAGGTCAGAACTATCTCCTTGACTGTTATTGTTCTGCTTGTTTACACAAGATCACACTCATGGTTATCTTGTCTTTGAATGTCTTGATACTAGTGTACTCTTGCACTATCAAAATTGGAAACAATGTTCAGGTCATCTCAGCTTTTGTGCCTCGATGCTTACATTAGTTTCCCATATCTTATCCGATGAAATTCTTATTCATATTCTTATGGTTACAGTGGCACCAGTAAGGATTGTATCAACTCTGATGTTCCAAAAATTCTCAATGATAAAAATTTTCAAAGCTAAAGCTCAGTGACTACACCTTAGGTTGCATTCATTGCATTCATGTTAGTCTGCATATGCATCTGCATCTGCATAGTGTTGAACTCAGCATAATAACTTTATCTCTATCCGATGTGAAGGATCTGAGATTCTAATTGATCAATCTTCTCATCGTCAAGTGGTCATGACACCCCTTGCTAAATCAACTATCCTGATTCTATTTTCAGGATCGAAATCAAAATCTAAATTTGACCACATGCACAACCAATAGAAATCTCTCATGCTTTTCTTCTCATCAATCCATGTATCTTACTTTTGGTCAATCTTGGTCAATAGGACCTCTCATCAAGTACAGATTTTGTCATAACCATGTGGGAGCTCTTTCTAATCAGATCAATTTCTTCCTAAATTGTCTAATCAATTGAATTGCTTCTCATCACTGGGGCACCTATCCATATTTTGATTTCGCTCCTGAGGGGGCAGGATCAGGACATCAATATTCCAGTGATTACATCATCAATCAAAACCCCCATCGCTTGGGGCATCTCACCTTCATCGCATCAAATCAAGTTGAGATCATCTTAAATCAAAGGCAACCTAATCAATGGTCTTATACAGTGGTGAATGCACTCAAAACCAGACAAGATCGGTCTTATACGGGGCAATCATTATTGAAACCAGATACATTGATCAAATTGGCTTCATCGCTTCAAATCAAGTCAATTTTCTTGCTAACCAAATCTCTTAATGGTAATCAGTTTCATCGCTTCAAAATAAACTGGTTATTCATTCAAACCAATCCAAAAGGTTTAAGAGTTCCTAACAGATGTTCAGTTTCATCACTTCAAATCAAACTGAGTATTTTTTTTTATATCTTTGGATCGATCTGCATCCAATCAAGCTCAGAGTCGATTCCCTCTTCTAAAGAATGGTTTCACCACTTCAAATCAAACTATTCTTAATCTCACTAGTAGCAGTTCTTTGAATCAATGCGCTAATCGCACATCAATTCAAAGAGGGGCAAATGTAATCACCTAAAAATGGTCACCTAAACCCTAGACCCCCAATCTCAGTAATTAATCAAGAAACCCTAATCTTGATTAAACCTAAGTCCTAAATCAAACAGGCAATTATTGAATTGAAACTGATCTGACCTAAACCCTAGGTCCTAATCGATCATCTTACCTGATTAATTAATTAATTCCTAAAATCATAATACATTGGAAAATAAACATTATGTTAATTATTTAATTGATATTATGACATATTAATTGAATAAAAATTACAAAATTGTCAATTAAATAAAAAATGAATTAAATTAATTATAAAATCATAAATGTACATTCAAAATGAATTAATTTATTAAAAATGCATATGACATCATCAAATTCAATTGACTGATTATCAAAATGGAAACAATCCAGTTCCACTCAGTTAACTGATTCTCCACTGCTTATCATTTTGGAAACATTTTAGTTAACTGTGAACTAATTTTGGAAGTTTCCAAAAAAACTGATTTGTCAGTTCAGTCAACTGACTCTCTCGACCAATCGAATCACGTGCACATGGATTGTGCTTCTTCAATCGAATCTGAGCCACTCTTTGAAGTTTAATCTCAACTGTCGATTCGAGAGAGATTTCTATAAAAGAGAAACTCTTTTCCCTCACAAAGGATCCTAATCTTTTAATTAAAGTTATTATGTTGCATTTTCGTCTTAGCTTCTTGCATTCTTAGAATAGCTTTTATTTTTGTTTTAATGTTAATCATGCAAATCTAATCTTAGAGCACATTTCAATTGGTGTTTTAAAATCAATCTTACACACTCAATTGGTGTTCTAAAAGTGAATCATAACTAACTTGGATTGATAGCAATTTGCATTTGCATTTAGATTAATCAATAGTTTACTTTCAGCATATAGATTTAAATCCTTCATTTAGGTCTTCGGTGTAGTCACTGAGCTTGCAATGACCTGAGAGAAAGCTCATAGTCCTGCCTTCTAGAAGGAAACAGGTCGATTCTTTTAGACATGCAGGGTGAATGAATCGATATTCATTCCTGTATGCAACTGAAGAGCAATGACTATGTTGAAGTGTTCTGCTAAATTAGAGGCCCACATTTAGCTAGCACAATAAGAGTAAATTTGTTTGGACCAATTACGCTTATAAAGGTTTTGAGTATTTAAAGAAAAGGATATCCCACAACCTATACTTGTTCTCCCTAATTTTAATAAGGTGTTTACTATTGAGTGTGATCCTAGAAACCAAGCAATAGGTTTTATTTTTAGCGAAGAGGGGAAATCAGTTTCATTCTTTAGTGAGAAATTAAATGAGACAAAGAGGAAGTATTCCTCCTATGACTTGAAACTTTATGGTATAGTTAAAGCCTTTAAGAAATAGAGGCACTATTTGTTACCCAAAGAAATTGTTTCTTTCACTGACAATCATTCTCTAAGTTTCTTGAATGGATAGGAAAAACTCAACAATAGGCACATAAAGTGGGTTGAGTACCTACAAGCCTATACCTTTACCATAAAGCATAAGAAGGGTAAAGATAATAAAGTTGTATATTATCTTAGTAGATATAACTTATGGTTTATGAAATACAATTACAAATCATGGGGATTGATGCACTTATGGACATGTACCAAGAGGATGTAGGTTTCAAAGAAGTATACAAGGTTTGTTGTCATTTTTTTGATACTTTTCACAATGAATACTCTAATTTTATAATTCAGAATGGATTAATTTTCAAGGAGGGATAGTTATGTGTTCCTAAGTGTTCAATGAGGAAGAATATAATAAGGGAGAATCATAGTGGGAGTTTTGGGAGTCATTTTGGTCTTGACAAGACCTTGGAACAAGTTAGTAAATTCTACCACTGGCCAAGAATACAGGTCTATGTGAGGAAGTATGTTGAGGGATAAACTATTTGTCAAAGGGGAAAAGGAAACTCATAAAATGTAGGTATTTATCAACCCCTTAAAATTCCCAATAGACCTTGGGAGAGTATAAGCATGGATTTTGTGTTGGGGGTGCATAAAACATAAAGGGGTTTTGGCAGTGTGTTTTTGGTAGTGGATAAATTTAGCAAGATGGATCATTTCCTTCCATGTAAGTGTACCAATTATGCTTCTCACATTGCAAGTTTTTTTTTGAAAGAAATTGTAAGGATACATGGTTGGACTTTAAGCATAGTCTTAGATAGGGATTCCAAGGTTGTAGGAATCTTTTGGAGAGCTTTGTGGGAAAATCTTAGCACTAAATTGTCCTATAGAACTGTCTATCATCCACAAATAGATGAAAAAAAAGTAGTTAATTGGTCATTGGGAAACCTCTTAAGGTGTCTTACTAAGGAGCATGGACAGGCTTGGGATCTGATTATACCTTAGGAAAAGTGTGCATATAATGATTCCATGAATAGGAGTATTAGAAAGAGTCCTTTTGAAGTAGTTTGTGCTGGAATTAATGGGAAGAGTGTACTAAGAGGGGAGGGGTGAATCAATACCTCTAAAACTTTTATATATTTTAACCTTTATCCATGGTGTAATCAATTGTATAACCAACCATGTGTTCTATACTATCTTGGTGTAATATTTATCAATTCATAAACTTATCAAACATGTGAAAATTCATAGAAACATTCATGAAAGTAATTGACACGTAGCATAAGATATGATAACATAGAAAATCTCCTTAAGAAGGTAAAAACGGTGGTGGGGATGACACCCACAAATTCTTCACTATCTACAGATTGGAAGGGGCCGGTTAAGGCTTACAATTTGATCACTTCTGATGATCTACCCTTTTAGCAGTATCCTGTGGAGACCTGTTAAAGTCTACTCTATTAAGAGCTTTAACAACACTGTTTAGTGTGCACTCAGTTAAGAGATTTACAATAGGATTGTTAAACCCACCTTCCTTGAAAGAATTTTTACACTTTGCTTCACTTGTTAGAATGTAAGAAAATTACTTAATAACCAAAGTGTATGCAATCTAATATTTTTGATTACAGACCCATTCAAGATTACATGTATAATTGTATCAACTAATATGATTGAATAATACCTTTGTTGCTCAGTGACCTCTGTTCTTGGTTCTTGCTAACCAAATTCACCTTTTGATATCCTGCTTCTTGAAACTCAGTCTAATCCATAGATGTGCTCATTGGCTACATTCATACTCTCATCCATGTTAATGAATGATTACAACATCTATTTATAAGATATATTGACCTTATGCAGTTTCATGTATTACAACATTAACTCTACGATCATAGGTTTACAACTTGACCTTGTTTTTCTAGTCTATATGTTTTAAATTAGTTAAACTGATTAAAACAATTACAATAATGTTTCGTGTCCCTTAAGTAATATTTTTAAAACAAATCAAGACTCTATTAATAGAATACAATTGTTTTATCTAACATGGAAGTTAGATCCACTTTTTTCGGGATGTAACTGACTTTCAGTGTCTGATGCTCGGTTTGCATAGAAATCAGTTTGCCTATCTTTCAGTGTTCCTTTGATTGAACTGTCCGTCGGGTTCCCTTGCTCTGTCGGGTTCCTCTATTTATTCTCTTTTGTTTTTTCTTGAGATTTGTCTCATTGGGTGTCTCTTGATCTTTATACTTTCAGTGATCTCTAATATCTGTACTTTTGGTGTTCTTGAAAGTCTGTCTTTCGGTGTAGGTTTACTGAAGCTCTTCTTTGCATACTAATGGAAAAATAATTTCATTGGTTTATGGGATGCACCCAAGAGGTGTCTATGAACTAAGAGATATACATGTAATGAAAAGGAATGCTTGAGGAGATGAATTTTCTATGGCCATGAAGGATATTCATCAACAAGTAAGGGATATCCTTCAAAAAAATGTTGAAAAGTACAAGGAGAGGGAAGATTTGAAGAAGAGAGATGTTCAGTTTAAGGTGGGTGATTTGATGCTTTAACACCTCAAGAAATAAAGGCTTCTAAAAGGAAAATACACCAAACTTATGATGGATAATATAGGACCTTGTAGGGTTCTCCATAAGTTTGTGCAAAATGCCTATGAGATTGAGTTGCCCTCGAGGTAGCCATATCTCCAAATTTCAATGTCTTTGATTTGTATCCTTTTAAAATATTTGTGGTTTTAGGTGAAGACATAGGTATATCAAAAAATGAAGAAGAAGATTGGATCAAGGAGTTATCCCCTAGCCAATCCATGAAGCTTGATTGTATCCTAGACACCAAGTAAGTGAAGAGAACCAGAAAGAAGGTCTATAAGGAGTACTTAATCAAGTGGCAAGGATTATATGAAGAAGATGTCACATGGATGAATGAGGATGACATTAGGAATAATGGTACCTCTATTTAAGACCTCATCTCTCAAGGGACTTGAGATTTTCTTTCCCTAGGTGCATGGTGCATGAACACCTATGGGTCTAAAGGGGCTTGAAAACAACATGTTTTGGTCCAAGTTGCATATGTGTGTTCAATGTTCTTTGGATATGTAATAAGGTCCTAAGGATCAATCTTTTTATGTTCAATCTCAATTGTAAGTCCTTAGTGGCATGTTTCTTGTTTTTACACAATCAGGACATAGAGTGGTCGATGTGTGTCAAGTCCTCCACATATATCATAATGGAGAAGAAATGATGCAATTCATGTATTTAGGCCAATTTCAGCACATATAAATTGTATAGGGTGAGTCAAGGTTTTTTTTTGCAAGTAAGGAAAATAGTTGCAAATTTGCAAAAAATTGCTAATGTAACTTTTGCAGCTTTTATCGTTCATTATAAAAACTAGCATTCCCAACGGCTAACTAATTTAAAATATAGTTAGAACCAATTGGGATGGTTTTAACAAGGATATATAGCTCTCCCTCTAGTTGATAAAATATTGGTTGACACAATTTTGAAAATAAATACAATATTACTTTCTCTATTTCCTATAATTTCTCATGATTTTCCGATAATAGTCCATTTCTATGGATGTGTATGACATCTCCATGGTTTGAAAGTACTATCATTAGGAAGAGGAGAGTGTTAGATTTCATTTGAATCTAGTTAGATAAATTTCAATAGAGTTTGGACAAAGTTAGAGGGACTTTTCCACGTACGGGTCTGAAACCCTCACTGTCTAGAGTTTTGACACAAAAATGCCCATAACCTATTATTCCACAGTTAGAAAAATCTGAAAATTGGTGAAATTATAGGTTTAGGGGTCAGGTTTAATATTTTGGGGTGGCAAAGAAGGCCAAGATGATGGCCATGTGGAATTTTTTACTTCAGGTTTGACATTCACATGTGATAAACTAAGAAGTAGGGTTTTGAATACAATTGGGTGTTGTAGTGGGGGATTTGAGTGGTTTAATAACTTTATGAGGGTGGATTATCTATTTTTTATATTAATTTGACATGATCCAAGTGTTGGTTGGATCAAGTGATCAAATTTAAGGACACTTCCTTAATTTGGAAAAGTGGCCTAACTTGAGGACAGCCAATTATTCTAAGTATTTGGTTAGAGGAAATGGTATCCAAAGTTTTGATATGTTGTTTTTACATAAAAAGGATTCTAAAAATACTCTTGGTTTGTACTAGGTCTATTTAGCATTCCCAGAGCAAAAGACATGAAATGTGTGTGCAAGTCTGACGAGGTGGCTGGATTGGGCTATTGTGAGTCCTCTCATAGTGTATATATCCATTGGAGTCTCCTAAAGCATGTATGGTGTGTTCTACCCTACTATCCTTAATGGCATCAATGTCTAGTGTTACCATTGTCAAGATGAACTGTGTACCCACCAAGTTTTCAATTGATTGATCTTCCTTGGAGATTATTTGGTATTTTTTCATCTATCCTAGAACCTCTGCATCAAGGATTCACAACATCCACCATGCTAACTTAATTACTAAAAAAATTAAAATTTGTTACTGCCAAAAATAGTCAAAGCTAAGTTCTCTAGAAAGAAGAATTCTAAGAAGAATTAGTAATCGTCAGTATTAAAAATATGATAAACAATGTGAGTATATGCCCCTTGTATTTTTAACCCTTATAGGTGGGAGAAAATATGAAGAAAAATAAGTCAATATCACCACAAACAAAAAATTCAAGGTTTTGGGAAAATATTTAGCTAGGCATAGGAAAGGTGGGCCTAAGAAGGGTCTTCTTTACTATTCGCCATGAGGATTTTTATTGTGATTTCTATATAGCCACATAAAAAATGTCATGTAGATGAGAGTTTTGTGCCACATGAGTTGACCTTAGTTGTACTTTTTTTTAGATGAGGATGGGCCTCTAGATGAGATATTCCTTATTTGACCTCCTTTAAAAAAAATTTTAATGTATTTTATATCATTTTGAATTTTTGGTGCATTAGATGCATCCTATTTTCATGTGTTTCTAGGATCTACACATGCTTCATAGACTAAATTTGTGTTGAAATCCTAAAAATGTGTTGGCATCCTTATTCCATGTGTGCATCCTAAGAAGTTAGTTACACTTGTATCCTTAGTCCATGCATGAATTTTTAGGATCTGGGCACTAGAATTTTGATGGAGATATATAGACCTGGTTGCGATTATGATAGAGTCATGATGTCTGAATGATACATTTCCATCTCTTGATTGTAGGTTAGATTATATAGTGGTTCATAATAATATTGGCAAAAATTCGTTGAGTATGTTATGCAATCAATTCAAAGATACTAACATGTCACCAACGTCATCTCCAATAGATGAGCTTCTAGTGGATATACCAAGTAGGTAAGATGAAAATCCATGCACCAACGCTCATGGCATTAATTAAGAGATGGGACAAAGACAACATGTCCTTTCATCTCCCCATCGGGGAAATAATGATTACTTTAGTGCATGTGTATAAGATCTTGTATCTACCTATAAAAGGTAGGTAGGTAGCTGTGAACATTCCTTTGTTATCCCAAGAGCTTCCATCCAATAATAGTTGTGCACCAATAGAGTCACGGGCACTTGTAATCACATCTACTTGGAATGGCTGGAATAGGACTGAGTGTAATTCTTCCTCATTCAGTAGATCTTGATTGTTATAGCGGCCCTTTGTGTTTCCAATGATGGGTTGGTCTCTCACCTATTGGTGAACCTTTTCCCTTACATTATACATAAGGAGGAGATAGGTCGCACATTTTCTTGGTGTCAGAGTATGCTTTCCTGCTTATACTACAACCTAAGTAGATATGTGCACCATGAGTACCAGAATATCACAACTTACAATTTATTGCAGATGTGGATGTTTGAGCACATCACTTATACAAGGTTGGTAGGGTTCCCAGGTACCCTGTTGATGCACCTTTCCATAATCCCATGCCTACCCAGTACATTGAGATGACTAGAGGTTTAAGGATCTCATGTATCAAGAATCACCTAGAGATTGGGGATGTGATATGGTGACCATAATGAGGCATGGATGGGTGGTCCATCAATAAAGCCTAGATATCATAGATTTAATTATATTTATTCATATTCAATTTTCATGACTACATTGTTATGTCTTACTAATGGTGACAATGTGTGAGATAGTTCTGCAAGAAGGTGTAGGTGCTACTAGTAGCCCCTCCCACATAGGTGTTATTGGCTAGCAGTACCATCCAACCACATGATCTCCCACATGTTCATTAATGACATGTTGGAGAGGCTACGAAAGAGTGATTATGATGACCTTCTGTCCATGCTATACATCGATGATATTGGCATGATGTATGAGTTTGTAGCTTGGTGGACCATTGTGGGTCTTGCTCATGTTTTTTGGATAGATGAACCCATGGAGACCCAAAACCTCTTGAGCCAGATCAATAGGAGGTGGCTCCATAGAGACCATGAAAAAATCCACCAAGCAATGCCCACATGATTCCCCAACAGTAGAAGGTAGATGGAAAGAGATCGAGGTGACAATAGCAAGTGGCTTACCTAGTAATTGTTCTAGTAATGTCCATCCAATCACCAAGACTAGGTTCACTTGTTCCCATATCACCTTAGACTTCATGGGTGATGGTTCCCTGAACAATTCCTAGGGAGACAACCACAAAATCAAGTGGCAAATTCCTACCGCCTGATCAAGACTGATAGATTGGTGAGCCATATATGCTCATGAAGTTTATTTATTGTGTAGATATTCCATGTGATATAGTAGATACATGATTATGATTATACAAAAATTGATATGATCTCTTTATTTATGTATGTAGAGAGTGTGGCGTAATGGCCAGGCTTCATCCACTAGGCACTCTTAGATGCAGTCCTAGAGATTTCCACTTGGGGCCTTGCCTCAAATGCTTATTGGATACACTAGGTGGCTAGGAAGCACATGAACCTGTTTGAGCCTATAGCATGGCTAAGGATTGGGTACAAGGAGATATGGATAGAGCTTGTGCAATAGGAGGTATAACTGCCGATTGTGACAAGGTAGAGGGATAGGCTACCATTGAGATATAAACCATCCTCATAGACCAAGACTGGATCATGATTAGCTCAAAGAGTGCTAAGAAAATACATAACCTCTTGCAGAGCTAGGTTGATGACCTTTGTATTAGGTTGAAATTTCTTAGAGTGTTTTTGTGGGTGACATTGACCAGCCCCAAATGCACCAACTAATGGATGAATTGGTAACAATGAGACATCGAAAGGATGCCCTCTAAGATGAGCTAGTGGCCTAGGTGGAGCATATAGCATCCTAGAGGGAGATAATCAAAGAGATGAGAGGGGAGCTCAGAGGGCTTTGTGCCTAGATAAAATTAGATTCTAATCTCATTCTACCTCAGTCAAGCATCCACCACACTAGGACAAAGATCCAATAGTATTCATAGGCTCTTATACCCATTCACCAGGTGAGCCATAATACTATTCATACACATTTTTATGTAAAAAGACACTTTTAATAGATCTAATTATCTATAGCACTCTTTTGACATGTATATTTATATACATGTATACAAGCATCACATATTTTTATAGCGTTGTGACACAAATACATTGGTACTTACTAGTTAATGATATATACGTATGTACACATTATATTTTGATCTGACCATTATGCATTCTTGTGGATATATGCATTTGATTTCATGCAGGTTATATGGATGTTTTTTCAATGTATGAATAGATTAGATGTCATCATGATTTAATTTTTACATATGCTTAATTAAAAACCATGACAATCTAATGTGATCAGATGATATAGATGGATATGTATGCATGTTTAGTCTTATACCACACACACACACACACACACAAATAAATCGTAATCAAAGAAATTAATCATACATACATACACATCATAATAAAATGTAACAAAAGAGTTGTGTTAATGAAAAATTTCATAACACAATTGCCCCCATGTGGTTAACATTATAGATTATGTATAGACATGTAGGAAGAATTTATGCATAGTATTGATGCAGGTGCATGATTTTTATAGGTTCTTATAATGGTGTACCTTTTGGTTTAGATAAACCATAGGTACCAAGACCATAGACAAAGGTGATGATGTAAGGACATAACCAATTACATCTAAATTTCCATCTTTGACTAGGTAGCATATTCATGTTCCTCTTATTCTCATAGAAAGTGAGGTCACCAACTCTAATAGTTTGAGAAAGAATGTTTTGATTGTATATCTTGGATAAAAAAAATTTAAGATTGAATATGTTGAAGGGGCTTTAGGAAATGCTACTCAAGTCACTTAGGCTAATTGAGATGGTTAAGACAATAGGTGTCGTCATGTCATCTTAGGGAAACTGACAAAGAGGGGATTTCCATCACAATAGACATGACAACATTGACACCATACTTTAAGTTATAGGATGTGGTACAAGTAGTTGTACAAACACATGTGCAATAAACCCACAATGTAAATGTCATGTTTATACCTCCATATTTTGGTAAAATTTAAAGTGTCCATGGTGAGTTTTTAGTTGTAGGATTCTGAAGCCACATGCAAATGTTTCTCAAATGACCTAGTTTGGAGGGCTATTGCTTGGAGCCAAATGACTATCATGAGAAATGACATGGTGAGCATACTTATGTGTCATAAGTGAGTACATTTACTAAGTTATAGTATCCCATTACTAGAATCAATGTGTTTTTTATGCCCCTAGTTGGTTGGTTCAAAGAAGGTTTTGTTGTTGTAGTCTGTTATATCTACAAGAGTACCTAACTTTCGAGGTGAATATTTAAGTTCTAGTGATTTTCACAAGAAACCAATTGTTACTCACAATTCCCATGATATTTATGTGCCCCTATGTCCATTTTCAAATCACCATTTGGTATTTTTATGTGTTAAAAGTAAATGTAGTTTGTAGAGGTCTATTTGCACACTAACATATTTAAATATTTATCTGGTGTCAAATCTAAATCAGACTCTCAGCCCCAATTATTATTTAAATATTTTAATGATTTAAATAATGATACATTTGATGATTATTTGGCAAGGAGACTTTAGCAACATACCCTTTTTAAAAAAAATTGAAGTAACGGAGAGTTGGGGGAAAAAAGGGTTGAAATGTTTAAATCATTTCAAAAGTGATTTAAAAACAAAAGATATACTTTTTAAAAGGTTTGAAATGTTTAAATCATTTTTGTGTATATGGAATCCCTCAATCTGTTGGGAGCAAGCTCAAATATGCAAAAATTAGCGGGTTAGCATATATATCATGACAAGAAAAGCATGCAAGAGACCAAACTAACAACAAAGACACCAAATAACATCAAATTAAGCTAAAAATGAGTAAATAAACTGCACCCTAATCTACTCATTTTGATTTACTTATTTGGATTATATGTGGGTGTTCTCTCTCAAACACACAATTGCCATAGATCCCAATGCAAAATATGCAAGAATACTAGAAACAAGAAGAAAGATTCAAGAACTAGTTATGAATAACTAGTCTCAAATCTCCTTCAAAATGATAATATAAACCTATGCAAGTAAGGATGATATGAAAGCCTTATAAAGAAACTATGATTTATTTACCAATTAAGATCCTAACATGTGACTTCTAGATGATTTAAGAAAATGAAATCATAAACTAACATCTAAGAGCATTAGCATGAAAGCAAGAATGACAATTCTAAGACAATACTAGCATGATAACAATGCAAATTGAGAGATGAAAATATGAGAGGAGAAGGCCTCTATTT
>MU223308.1:1055663-1074662 GCA_018584345.1 Thuja plicata
TAATTTCCCCATGTGGGTGAGCATCCCATTAGCCTTAAAAAGGTTAGGAATCACCCATTTAAGCACGATCAGAGGGCAGTTAGGTGTGGAAACATACTTAGGACATGAGGTGATGGGAGTAGGGTAGAAATAGGGTAGGCTGTAGGGTAGGATTAATAGGTTCCTAGCTAGGGTTTAGATTTAATTCAAATTAGATTTGAATAGATCACAGCTTAGAAGAATTAGGAAAAATGGAAGATTTTAATAAATATATATTTATTAAAAAGGGATTTTGTGGAGGCCAATGTATTTAAATAAAATACATTAGAATAGTGTTTAAACTATTGATAAATGAAACTATTTAATTGATTTGAATTAAATAGTTAGAGGAATAAGAGGGAAATTAATATTAATAATAATATTAATATTTTTGGGATGTCTACAATTTTAAAAGTGATTTAAAAACAAAATATATACTTCACAATGGGCATAAATATTATTATGACGGGGAATTTGAAGTTTTATGTGGAACCCATTTCTTAAATTCAATAGACGAAGCAACTCATTTTTTCCTGTGATTAAAAGGCAGATTGTTAATCCCATCGAACAGGAAAAACAAGTGTCCTGTCGATCTTCATAAGTCTCGTCGATGGACAGGAGACTGCAAATGGTGTTCGGCAAAATCAGTCATTGGCAGATCGAAGAGGCAAGTAACTTCTATGTCTCTCCGATGAAAATAGTTTGCCCTAAACTTACTGTGAGGAAGAATATCTAGTCTCATATTCGTATTCCTCCCAAATATTCCGGTGTTTGTTCTGCTGCCACTGGATTTTTACCAGTGGTCCTCCATTGTTAGGGTTTCAAGAGGAGTCGAAGAGGATACAATTAATATTTGATAAGATCAATGGAAGCCAAGCTGCCAATGTACGACTGCTCTATATTTGGTTTGGATGGCACTTTGTATCCTCTAATTTCGGGACTTCAAGCAGCCTGCAGGACAAATATTGAAGTTTACATGAGTTAAAAGTTTACAATTGATCAAAGTGAAGTTCCAACCATGTGCAAAGATCTTTACAAGAGATATGGAATTACCATGGCCGGTCTCAAGGCATCGGGTTATGAATTTGACAATGATGATTTTCACAGCATTGTGCATGGAAGTTGTGGAACAATGAATCGACATCCATCAAAGCATTATGATGGATAATCTCTGCAGCTCGAAATGTTAGGGTGGATATGCATTCAAAATGTGCAATCATCGCCAACACACCTACATTGTTCGACAGAAATGTCTCAGAGGGATATGAACGCATGGAGTGCGATGCTTGCAGTGGATTTGTTGAAAAGGCTTTAAAAAGAATCCATGGCTAATGCAAATCGTGGGACGTGCGCAGGATGAACTTCGCAGGGAGCTCTCGAAGTGCTACGAGTTAATGAAAATTTTGGGTAGATTCTAACGTTGTGGGCAGGTGTGTGAGGTAAACTTGCCTGATGAAGTTGGATTGTAAGCCATAAAATGGCACAAAATGCATTCGAAATACGGAAGCATATACAAGGCATGTGAACTGTTGCACAATGTGGAAGGATATAGAGGATGCGCGCCAACTGTTTGACATAATGCTCGAGGTAAAAGTGAAATGTTTGACAGAATGTTTCAAAGTGATGTTATGGAATGTGATGGTTTCAAGATATGCACCAAATGGATTTGTTCAAAATGACATTTCCAAGTCGTTGCAATTGTCGGGTGTAAAACAAAAGTCCACAAACTTGTGCGCCAATGATGGGGGCCTTGGAACAGGGTGTGGTCATTTGTCGAGGCATAGAAATGTTTATCAGAGGCTGTAAGTGCAAGTGCCATAGAAACATGCATGCGAAATGTGATTACAGAAGGCATGCAAGTTGTTTGGCATAATTCCCACGTAGGATTTATGTGTAATGAATTTGGTGAAAAGGGCATTCGAAACTTCCAAGCTTGTGCAATCTACAGGTGTAAAGTGAGTGGTTCATTCATGGTAGTTGATTAAGGCAGGGTCCCATGAGGGTATGGGTTCTGTTTTTTGTGAAGCGGGAGGACTTATTAAAAAAATTTTGGGGGCTAAAGTTTTATTTAGAATTTTTTTTTTCAAAACAGGAGTTCTGAGTTTTTAGCCTTCTCTAGGTGAAAATGGGGTGGGGCTGGAAATAGCCCCACCAATTTAGGGAATCGTTCTGTCACATGTCAACAATCTACTCATTATTTTCCTACAAAAACTTAATGAATCCCACTAAAACAAATTAGAAAGATACAGATTACAAAATAGTATATTATAAAATTAAAAATTTAATTATGATAGTAATAAAATAATGACACCATAAATTTAAAATCTTAAGCTGACGTTCACTCTAAAATTTATGGAACTGCTGGCCTTTAAATATTCCCCATCCTCTATTTTTTATGAAGCCCCCCTCCATGAAACTGCAGCCTAAGTGTCCCCAACAGTGCATATCTTTGTTTGTAAAACCAGAAAGAATTGCTTTGATTGGGGATTGGCTTTGTTAGCTGTTGGAAGGCAGTGTTTGCAGGACAGGGCATATCCTTTATGTGTTGTGATGGATGGTAGTCTATCTCTCTCAATCACTGCATTTTACCTTGTCTATTTTGAAATGAAAAACCTCTTCTGGATTTGCTATTATTTGAAACTCCAACTATTAAGCAATTTAAAGAGATCCCATGTGGTTGTGTTGTGTACCTACATAACCTATGGAAAAGTCGTTGTATTATTACGGATGTTGAAGGTTTTCACCATTCTATCATAAATGAAATAATGCGAGCTTGTGGAGATTGACAGGATCCACATGATGGGCCCCTGCTGCCATATGCAATTTGGTAATGTGGTTATACTGAGGAAATCAGTGAAGATTTTATACTTATAAATTTTCATTTTGCAAAAGAAATACAAAGAATTACGGGGAAAGAATCAGTTCCACTACCAAAGTATGCACTATGCCACGGATTTGTTTTGTGGATGGACTGGATTATGAATTCTGGGAGTAGTAATTTTACTAGAAGACAAAATTGTGTGCAAATGGAAGACCACGAGTCTTAATGTAAATTCAATATTTGCTGTATTGTCTTTTAGTTTTTGGGTGGGCAGTTGAGTAGTTTTTGTTGCTACAAGAACAGTTTTCAGTTTGTAACTGAATATAAACAGTTTGAAGCTATTGTTGCTTCCTTGTTGTTTATAAAAGGGAATTCAGAACTGTGTAAAGGGGTCAGGAGTTCTGGGGGCAGAACAGTGCTGTATGTTTTTAAGGTGAATGTGAGGATAAACTTTGCTTTGATAGTGGCCTCAATTGTTTATGGATTTTAATGAAAATATATTGTGAAACTGTCTTCAAACTGTATTTCCTTTTAAACATATGAGTCAATATATCAAGGATTTAATGATGTGTTTGCTGGACTCTTTCAAGTAGAGATTAAATTCTATCAAACATATTGCTGTGGTTTGAACGAATTAGTATGGACTAACAAGTAGGGTTTTGTGGTTGAATTTCTTGTACGTATATGCAAGGCATAAATAGATATAGTGCTAAACAATTAGAGTTTCATGTCGTTGGATGAACAATGATTTGTTGTAAAAGTTGACTTTGTTGTTGCTGTCCAAATAAGGCATTGATCAAAATTCTATTTCAGACCAATAAAATCAATTTGATATTTTAATTTTTAGTTGTAGGAATAGGTGTTAGTTTTTCTTTTCAGTTTATCAATGCACCTCATGCATGTGTATGTGTATAATGGAGAACAAGGGGATGTTGAATAAATAATTTTATTATGTAAACCTCTTTAGCTGCCAAGCCATGACAAAGATTGAAGTGCAAAAACTTAATTATTCTTGGTTAATCGTATTTATTGGCCAAATCCAACGTCAAACCTAATCAAAACACCTAGCATATCTTTAGGGTTTGACAATATGTGGATTTAGGAACTAACAAGTCAATTGGGTATGCCAGTCTTCGCCTTGTTTATTCACCATCTTACATAAGATTTGTTCAATGATCTTATTTGAATCTTTAGCTTGGTCATTAGACCGAGGATAGTAGGGTGTAGAGAATTGCTGTTGAATATGAAATTTCTTGAGGAATTTCTTCTCCTCTTTATTCTTGAATGAAGTACAATTGTCAAAGACAAGGGTAGAGAGAAAATCTGAAATTAGAAATGATATTATTTAGAAGAAACCCATAAATTACTTAAGTGGTTGTGGCTCTTAGTGAGACAGTTTTGACCCATTTTGTAAAGTAATTAGTGGTTGTTATTGTGAATTTATGTCCCTTAGAAGAAGGGGGAGATGTATTTCCAACGATATTCAGGCCCCAAGTTTGAAATGGCAAAGGAGAAGCTTGAGATTGGAGTTCTTGTGTAGGAGCTCGAATGAGATTATTTTGTTGTTGACATTAGGGACACTTTTTGAAACAGGAAAAATAATCTTGTTCCATCGCTTTCCAATGACATCCCATATTGATCATCTTCTGTACTAAGGATTACCACCAACATGACCACATGTAGAGCTCTCTAGAATAAGACCATTATAGGATCTATAATAAAGAACATTAGATAGGATTATATAATAAGACCATTATAGGATCTATGATAAAGAACATTAGATAGGATTATATATCAAGCCAAGAGTTTTCAAATCTGGACATGATTATTTTTACTAGCATCATAAAGAAACTCCAAAAATTTAAGTAGTTGTATATGCTTGAAAATCATTCCCCCAAATCTATGTGTACACATATAAAACTCTTGAGGTTAGGCTTCTCGAATACAATAAGAGAGAATAGGACTTGTACCACAAAGTGGTATTCATCTGTATTATGGTCAGGACATACAAGGGAAGCTATGCTTGCAATTGTATGATAATTCTCTCACTTGGGAATACTATCAATGGTGTAGTAAGAAAAACGTTTAAGAAGATTCAAAGCCAAATCCTGATACTAGGATAGTTTTGATTGCTTGGCATGATATACTTCTGTAATCTGACATACAATTGACTCAAAGTTACCATTAATGCAAATCTATGTAACTCTAGAAGCAATCATGGCATGCAAGCTAACAATGGGGTCTTCGTACTTAGTGATATTATTAGTGCAATAAAATTCAAGACAAAAAAGAAAGGGGGTATGGCTTAGCTTCAGGTGAGATTATATAGACACCTCATCTAGAACTAGTTTTCAACACATTGATGCATTGAAATACATCACCCATATAGGTTCACGATTGATTGTAAATAAATTTGGGTTTGAGAGTAGATCAGAAGTGGGAAATGAGCTAATCGATGAATGTCATCTTGGCCCTTAATGGATTTTTAAGTTACAAATTTAAAGTCAACCTGTAAAAGCAACACTACCCACTTCACCAATCTCCTAGAGAGATCGGCCCTAGAGAAAAAATGTTTAAGAAGATAATTTTTAGTGATAACTTGAGTTTCTACATGTAGGAGATAGTGTCTCAACTTCTGTATTGCAAAGACAATACCAAGACACTGCTTTTCCATTGCAAAGTATTAAGTTTCATAATCTACAAGGATGTGGCTAAAGTAATGGAGAACCCTTTCTTTTCCATTGTTGTCAAATTAAACTAGTAAGGGTGCTAAAGCATTGGGCAATACCGAAATATAAAGGAAAAAGGGTCTATCTTTCATTGTTGGCATTAAGATAGGAGGATTTGTTGGAATTGATTCAGTGAGAGGTGTTGACATTCGTGTTTTGTCATTGGTGTCAACATATGTTGAAGTCTCAGACACTGGTTATCACTGGTACATGGATGACTGACAGAAGTGTACAAACACTGTACAGACATTTTAGAGCATGTGAGAATGGGGATGTATATAGGGATTAGTAGTGATCTTATATCTAAGGTCGTTGGCTTGATCTTACTGTTGGCATTAGTTACAGTTGGTTTTGTGAAGACTGGGTACAAGACAGTGACAGTAGATTGTGACAAAGTTGGTCTCCATATTTTGGAGATAACTTGGATGCGAGCATGAGTTGTGACCTGCAAGCTTAAGGCATGGTAAAAGACATATTGAAGAATATTACATGTGATTTTTGGTTTGTTGTGTTCTTGGTGACGTAAGGTGAAGCATGTGATCTTGCAAAGATCTTCTTTATGACCGACTAAAGTTGTGTAACATGTTTAGAGGATGGTGAGTGTGGATTTTGGATCTTGGAGTATAATTGATGAATTGTAATTGATGTTTACTTGTGTAAGGTACCATGTGTATCTTAGCAAGGGTCTATTTAATTGTTTGTATATTGGGGAAGTCTTAACAGGCCGACATAATTGTTTACTTTAAACTTGTATAAAGAAGAGATGTTTCTGGGTGAGAAAGTATGGAAGTGGAATGTTGAAGCTGCAAGCTTGTATTTTCCAAGTCTATTGGATGTAGAGAAGAGGTAGAGACCATGGAAAACTTCATTAGAATTGTTTAAGAAAAGAAAGTTGCTATCAGTTAGTTCACTGGTTATTGTTACTCCTATATTTGTATTTCAGACAGTGAGGACCCAGAAGGTGGATTTAACCTTCACATTTGGGCAGTGTGCCTGGGCAGTGAGCCTCTTGTTTCTCTTGACTCCTAACAGGGCCTTTCCTTTAACAGGGACTGTGTACTATATGTAATAATCAACTGCTAATAGGGATAAATCTCCTAATAGGCATACTATACTTTCAATGCATTATTTGTGGGTGCCAATTCCCACCGAGGTTTTTCCCTTAACATGGTTCCCTTGACAACAAATTCTTGTGTTATGGTGTTACATTTGATATGTTCAAATTTGCATTAAGTATATAATTTACAAAGTATAAAGTTTAATTGTATTTGGCTCACAACTGATCCAAGCCCCTCTCAGTTGTGTTGGTGGACTATTATTGCTAAAAATTGGTATCAGAGCTTGTGGTCCTTTGAGAGAAAGCTTAAAATCTTGAGGTGATCCTGAAGATGGCGTACTATAGGAAAGATAGTCCAAAATTTGATCCTGAAAATTTTGACAGTTGGAAGAACAAGATGAGAAATCACCTACTATGCTTGGGGATTGATTACTGGATGATTACTAAAAAGGATAAACAAATCAAGACAGAAGATGAATGAGAAACTGCAGATGTTAATGAAAAAAAGTTGTTAAGTTACAATATGGTTGCAAGAGAAGCATTGATCAACGCACTCTCTGAGGGGGAATTCATAAAGCTTAAAGACTTGGATTTTGCACATAAAATCTGGACAAGACTGGAAGCACTATATGAAGGAGATAAGTTTACTAAGAAAGCAAAGATGCACAATTGGAAGACTAAGATGGAAAGTTTAAGAATGCAAGATGATGAGACTGTCAGATCATATGTTTAGAGGGTTACAAAATTTGTTACTGGAATATAAAACTTGGGAGGCACATATACTGAAGAAGCAATGACTACAAAGGTTCTTAGATATTTGACACCTATTTACAAAACAAAATTGCAATCAATAGAAGAGATCATACCTTTGTCAGTGAACTTCAATAGAGAGGTATTGATTTCCAAGTTGACCACCTTTGAGGCCATAGAACTAGGAGATACACTACCTAAGGTTGAGTCTGCATTCAAGGCAATTGAATACAATTGCAAAATGGCTTTATCAATTATTTCGAGCACAAGTTGAGATAACACATATGAAGAGCTTGGTGACTATGTTGAGGATTTGGAAAAGATAGTAGAAGAGGAAAGGAAGCTAGACGAACTAGTGGCTATGATCACAAGAAGAGAAAAGAGAGGTATGGGTAAATAGAAGGAAAGTTACCCCTAAAGTGTTTTTCATGTAATAAGATTGGTCATTCTGCATCTATATGTCCTACAAGGGTTCCTAAGCATAATCCTAGGTTTCATAGACTAGATTATTCTATGGATAAAGAATGTTATTATGCAAGTGAAGGTATGTCTGATGATTATATTGTTGATTATAATGAAATTGGATTCATTTCTATTAAAGATGATGAGCCTATTCATGAATAAAGAGCCTTGTTTCTCATGTTGAAAAGAAATCTGAATGGGTCATAAACAGTGTTTGTTCACATCATATGACTGGTGATAAAATAAAGTTTGTCCGGCTAAATAAATATGATGGTGGTGTAGTCAAATTTGGTGATAACACACCAAAATTGATTGTTGGAGTAGGATCAAATTCTCTTGATGTTAGAACTAATACTGACAATATTTTTCTTGTCGATGGACTTAAGCACAACTTGTTGAGTGCTGAACAACTTGTAGACAAGGGATATCACTTAAAGCTCAATGATGGAAAATGTACTATCAGAAGTCAGATACGAGAATTTATCGCATCAGGAACAAAATCAAGAGGTAATGTGTTTGAATTGAATACTACAGAGGCTACTTGTTTTGTTGTGAAGGTTAATGATAGTTGGATATGGCATACAAGGTTTTGTCATATTAATTTTGATAACATTGTGAAAGAAAGTATGACAAATGCAATCAAAGATTTACCAAAAATTGTGAAACCCTCTATCACCATGTGTAGAGAATGTGTAATGGGGAGACAAACTAGAAGTAGTTTTTAGATAAAATCTTACTCAGCAAAGGGGAAGTTGGATCTTGTACATATGGATTTTTTGGTCCTACAAGAACAAGATCTTACTATGGAGAAAGGTATTTTATACTCTTTGTTTATGATTATTCTAGAATGACGTAGGTTGCATTTCTTGGAGAAAAGTCTGAAGCTTTTGATAAGTTTAGGATTTTCAAAGAAAAAGTTGAGAATGAATCAGCTCTAAAGATAAAATGTTTAAAATCAAATAGAAGTGGAGAGTTTACATCAGATGTGTTTAATACCTACTTCAAAGAGCATGGAATATTAAGACAAACATCAGCTCCTAGGACACCATAGTATAATGAGATTGCAAAGCAAAGAAATGAAACTATCCTAGATACTACAAGGACTATGTTGCTTGAAGGGAATGTTTTGCATGTGCATTGGGGAGAAGTTGTTGGTACTGCAGTCTAAACTTTAAACAATATTCAGATTAGAGAAGGTACAAATAAAACACGTTATGAACTTTTGTTTAATTATGATCCTATTGTGAAATACTTTAGAATATTTGGTAGAAAGTGTTATATCAAAAGGGATGATGAGATAGGAAAATTTGATGTTGGAAGTGATGAAGGAATTTTCCTTGGTTACTCTACTAAGAGAAAGGATTACAAATGTTTCAATCTAAGATTGAGGAAGTTAGTTGAAAGTGCTAATGTGAGAATTGATGAAGGTTTCAGATTTAGGAATGAATGTATGATTGTAATCATATTACAGAGAACATGGAGGTTACTGTAAGTGAAGAGGAAATTATTTAAGTTGACAATGAAATTGAGGTATGCCTGAATAACAATACTAAAACTCCAAAGACATGAAGGTATATTAAGAAGAACCATCCTTAAAATCAAATTATTGGTGAAGTAAATAAATGAATAATGACAAGATCTAAAATGAGGAATGAGATTTGTTTGATTTCACAAGTTGAACCAAAAACTACTGATGAGGCATGTAGAGATGAATCTTGGACTAAGGAAATGCAGGAAGAATTGGATCAGATAGATAAAAATAACACTTGGGAATTGGTTCCTAGACCTAAGGACAAGAATTTTATAGGGACTAAATGGGTTTTTAGAAACAAAATGAATGAAGAAGGTAAGATAGTAAGGAATAAGGATAGACTGGTTTGTAAAGGCTACTCACAACAATAAGGCATTAACTTTGAAGAAACATGTGATCCTGTTGCAAGATTGGAAGCAGTAAGGATGTTCCTTTCTTATGTTGCACACAATAAATTTAAGGTATATCAGATGGATGTGAAATCTGCATTTCTGAATGGAGATCTAGAGGAAGAAGTCTATATTGAGTAGCCTAATGGCTTTCCCTTGACAGATTATGAAGATTCCTTTGATTATACAAGAGGTTTTCTTTGGGTGGGAAGCCCTCCTTACGAGAACTAAATGATGCAGAAATGCATCAATACAGTAGCTATCAGAGCTATATCTATCACTAGACTTGATGCTTGGATGCAGTCCTCGGAGGGGAGTGGTTGCAGAACATATCAAAACACATTTAGGTGATCAAGCACCTAGTTGAAGGAAAGAAGATTTCAAAAATCTACACCTTGCAGAGGTGGGATGATCAGAGAAGGAAGATATAAATGGAACCTTTTTCCATGGATGTCAAAGGGGGAGTGATAGAAGTCAAAAATCCCTACTATTTTAGTGGGATTTGTGAAGAGTATATTGAGAAGACTATATTGAGAAGGATATTGTTTGGGTTGAGGGATTTTCACATATGTTGGCATCAATGCCAAAGAGGGAGATTGTTTGAATTGGTTGAGTTAGAGGTGTTCAAATTCATGTTTTATCATTGATGTGAACATATATGTTTTAGTTGAAATCTCAGACATACTGGTTATCACTAGTATATGGATGACTGGCAGAAGTGTACGGGCACCATAAGGACATTTTAGAGAATGAAAGAATGGGGATATATATAGGGATGAGTAGTGATCTTATATGTAAGGAAACTTGGCTTGATCTTACTATTGGAATTAGTTACAGTTGTTTTTGTGAAGACTGGGCATAGGACAGTGATAGTGGATTGTGACAGAGTTAGTCTCTATGTTTTGGAGATAACTTGGATGCAAGCACGAGTTGTGATCTGCGAGCTTAAGGCATGGTAAAAGACATGTTGAATAATGTTAGTTGTGATTTTTGGGTTTCTTTGTTCTTGGTGATGTAGCTGAAGTGTGTGATCTTGCGAAGGTTTGTTTATGGCTGACTACAGTTGTGTAACATGTTTAGAGGATGACGAGCATTGATTTCAGATCTTGGAGTATAATTAATGAATTTTAATTGATGTTTAATTTTTAAAGGTGTCATGCGTATCTTAGCAAGGATCTATTTAATTGTTTGTATATTAGGGAAGTCTTAACAGGCTAACCTAATTTTTTATTGTAAACTTGTATAAAGAAGAGTTATTTCTTGGTGAGAAAGTATGAAAGTAGAATGTTGAAGCTACAAGCTTGTATTTGTGAAGTCTATTGGATGTAGAGAAGAAGTAGTGACTGTGATGAACTTCATTGGAACTATTTAATTAAAGAAAGTTGCTATTAGTCAATTCACTGGTTATTGTTACTCCTAGATTTGTATTTCAGATAGTGAGTCCAGAAGGTGGATTTAAACTTCACATTTTGTCAGTGTGCTTGGGAAGTGAGCCTTTTGTTTCTCTTGACTCCTAACAAGGTCTGTCTTTTAACCTGGACTGTGTACTATATGCAATAATTAGCTCCTAACAAGGCTAAATCTCATAACAGGGATACTATACTTTCAGTGCATTATTTGTGGGTGCTAAATCCCACCGTGTTTTTTTTTCCTTAATAGGGCTTCCTAGACAACACATTTTTGTGTTGTGGTGTTATATTTGATATCTTCAAATTTGCATTAACTATATGATTTACAAAGTATAAATTTTAATTTTATTTGGCTCACAACTAATTCACCCCCCTCTTAGTTGTCTTGGTGAACTATTATTGCTAACATGATTAGCTGGATAACTTTTAATGAAATTAAAAACTTCTTGATATTTATCATCCCATTTGAAATAAACATCAATGTTCAATAATTGCATGAATAAAAAGGTACAATCAACCATCTGATATACATATTGGCATTGTGGTAGTTATTAGAGGAGATATGATGATCAGTCATAAGAATATACATAATTGGTTGTTACTGATGGAAATATGTTCAGTTAATATGATTGGAGTGACCAGTAAGATTTGTACATGATCAGTAAAGGTAGATACAATTAACTATGTTGATCGGTGTATAGGACATGTATAGGAAGAACAATTTCAGCTACTTAAATTGGTAGTAGTCTAATTACAGAGAAAATCATATGGTACAATCTTAGAGGAGACATTCATATGGTGCGTGGAATTCATGGTTTTGACCACAAAAACTAATTCACTTTTTTGAGTGAATAATGATTTTAATGTGGAAGATAGTGTACCTATTGGGTCATCGATCATAATTTCATGTTAAATCAGTTAAGGCGGTAGATATGAGGTCGTCGATCATTTATGAAAATGTATATTATGATTGGGGATGATATATTAGGTATGATTGATGTTGAGTTTGAGGAGGTTGGTAAATATGTTTTGCCGACTTTGATGGAAATTTTTTAGGTCTTAACCCACTTAAGAACACAATATATAAGGAGATCTAAATCATGTGAATTAGGGTTGCGATCACATTTTAAAGTGTAGGGATCATAGATGGAAGAAGAAGATGTTAGTACAATGTCATAGAGAAAAAGGAGCAGAGAAGATATGATAGGAAAACAATGCCATTCTACATATCATTATTGTTGTTGTTTCCTAACAATTGCAGCAGGTTAAATCCCTTAACTAGGTATACTCTAAGAGATCTTTGTTGTAAATCTTTAAATATGGTAACTTCTTTATTGAAGGTTGAAATCCTCTAGCAAGGTAGACTCTAACAAGTATTTTGGTACTTATAACAAGGTACTTGTCACTTTTAACAGGGTGAACCCTAGAAAGGGTATTGTAGCTCCTAACAGGGAAAACACTTTTTACTATAGTAAGGTGATTTCTGGTAGTCATCCCCACCATGGTTTTTCCCTCTAAAAAGGGTTTCCACATGAAAAATCTATGTTTCATATGTGATGCTTTTTTGGATGCTTGATGTTGTTTACTTCTATTTGATATTATTAGTTGCATGTTTCATTAGTTGGAAGTTGTTGATTAGCTTTGTTAGCTCAGTGGTGAAATTTATTAAGTACGTGTCTACACTGCTTCACCCCCCGCTCTTAGTGCTAGTGCATACTAAAAATTGGTATTAGAGCATTTATCCTCTTGATATTAACCTTAACCGCTTGAGGAAGAGATCCCTAAAAATCAACATGGAGAGTTATAGGTATGAGAAGCATCTTGAGGAAGCAAATAGAGTAATCAATGAACTAAAGGAAAAGTTGAGGCACTCCCTTGTAAAAAGAAGAGAACTCACTAAGAAATTGATGGAAAGCCAAGATTATATTGAGAAACTATCTGAAGGTAGTGTGTCTGAAGAAAATGAGGAAGAAATTGTTGATCTGATGGATAAGAACACTAGACTTAAAGAAGTGTAAAATCTTAAAAGAGATCTTGAAAGTGAGTCTGTGATGATGTGTGAAGATCTTGAAGGAAGAAGATTTGTTGAAGATGAAAAGAAAAATATTGAAGATGCCCTAAATCCTAAAGATGAAACCCTAATAGAAAAGTTGGAGCAACCATTCAAATTGGAGCAAGAAGATGTTGTATTGAATAAACTCATACATGACACAAATGAAGAAAATACTGACATCTCAAGAGAGAATAAATGATTGAGGAAAGAGATGTTAGGATTAGGTAATACTTAGAGGGGGTGAATTAGAATTAAAACACTTAAAATAAACTTTAAAAATATTCCACATAAACCATAAACTTGCTGAAATGAAAAGAACATAAGAAAATGACACAAAACTCATAACACCATTATTTGTTTTTGAGGAAACCCTGGCCAAGGGAAAACCCTAGTGGGGATGGTAACCAAAAGCATGCACTAAAGTATAATTCCCCTTTTAGGAGACCTAGCCCTATTAGGAGCTCAATATTACATAGTAACATTTCTTGTTAGAGGAATACAACACTGTTAAAGGTATACAACACCCTATTAGGGGCCAACTAAGCTTACAACTCTTACAATAAAATATTTGTTACAAAGTGTTCTTCAATAATGAACAAAAAAGGCATCTTCAATGCTTAGATGGTTCCATTCATAGTTCTTCAATGATCTCTATCATTCTCTACTCTTCTATTCACACATACGCATATATTTTCTCATAAATCTCCCATATCTCTTCCATATCTCTTCGCTTTACACAGTCAACTCTCAATACAAAATATAATTAGAAATGCAAAGAGAATACAAATTTGGTGCTCTTTCATAACCAAAATATAGATTTTCCATAGTCATAATCCAACTTAGCTTGACAGGAGTCCACATCATACTCCCCAAATCATCGCTATTATCCAACTTCTCTGTATCATTGTTCTGCTATTGTTGCTTGTCTTCAAATCTCTTTAACTCTCTGTACTCTTCACAAAAATAAAATTGATCTTATATGTAGGTCATACATACCCCATAGTATCTTCCTCTAATCTCACATGAGCTAACTCATCGATCTCGATCTTCAATACCAAAAATACCTTTGTATTTATGCTTCTATACTTAGTCAATTTCAGAACTGAATCACCAAAACTTAACTTATATTTCAATCGATCAATTTTCCAGATGTATTACCATAAATGAAAACCAAAAAGTGATTCATAACATACAAAAGTGATCAATTTCCAACAATCTCTCCCTTTTGCATTGATGGCAACACTTAACAAAAATGACTAAGTGTTCCAACACAAAACTATCTCTCCTTCCTTCTTCTTCTATTATGCTTCTCTCTTCTCCCTTATTCATTTTTTCTTCTATCTTCATCTTTTTTTTCTTCTCTTCTCTCACTTTGAAAACAATAAAAAATATGTATAAAAAGTAATTCAACTAGTGCTTGCTCACCATTTTCAGAACATCTTGAAAAGAATCTTCCAAGATCTTCACTTCTATGCTCCATGACTCAACAAATAGTTGACTAACATGAATTAGTCCATTCAGTGCATATGATGATGTCTCTACTGCTTTCAAATCTATAGGCATATATTTCTTTAGTGATTCTATTGTCTTCTCCATATCTAATAAATGCACTTCAATAATTAATAGTTTAGGAGTGATTAAACTCTTCAACAAGCCAAATCTTCACATGACTCTCCCTTTCTCTATATCCAACACATTTAGCTTATCCAAAATCCTTGTTACTTCTTTTTCCATTTATATTACTGATTGTGAAGAGGTGTCACAACTATCCATCATACTGTTCAAGGTTTCCCTATCCTTAGCAATAATGTCTTCAATGTTCTAAATATGCCTGATTGGGTTCATGCAGTAACTGAATAGCATCCTACCATGTGCAACACAACTCTTAGCTTTTGTTGTAACATATTTCAGAATGCCCAAGTCCCATAAAATAGACTGGCAAACTTCCATCAGTTTATTCTCCAAGTATCTCTTCTCTACTTTTCTTCCATGATCTTCACTAAGGTCTCATAGTGATCATCAAAATTGTCAAGTGCTAACTTCAAGTTTTCAACATTATCTCTACTTTGGAAAATAATAGGTACTAGAAGAAATTTGTTCACAATATCAATTTCTCTAGACATTACCTTAGTTTTCTTGTCACTTTTCTGCTCAGATCTCTCCTTTTCTTTAGTGAGTGTGGTGAAAGCTAGACTCACCAACTCATCCTCATCCATGTGATCAACATCAACATCAATAGGTTTGGCTTTACTTTCCAACAATAAGATAGAAGATGTGTCAATTTCATTTTTGACTTTAAATTTTTCTTCTTCTTCTTCTTTCTACTCCATATCTTTATGTTCTTCTTCTCTCTTTTCTCCCTCTTTCTATTCTTCATCCTCAGCCACTGTATTGTCAATGTTTCCTTCAAATGGATCCTTGTAATCATGTGAAGTGTCAAGAGTCACATGCACACCAGAAACATAGAGATCTGGTTGCATATCATCTTCACTCTTCTCAACACTTATATCAATAATTTTAGAACTCTCTCCCATTCCTAAAGGTGTAGGCATTGTAGGTTTAGAAGGTGGAGTTTTCTCAGGAATAGTAGTCATTAGTATCTGATCTAATGCTCTCTGAGTCTCTTTAGTAATTTCATCATAATTTCTTGTCATAATCTTTACTAACCTTGCCTTGGTTCTCAATAAAGGTTTCAGTTCACCAAATATTTTTTCTCTCTCTTCCATAGAAATTGTACGTAACATGTTATCAATTGCTTGATTTTTGATAGTCTCATCTTCAATATGTGCTAACTATTTTCTTATTTCCAATATGCCATACAGCTCTTCAGGTACATTTCCCTCTATCTCTAATAGTTTTTTCTTGAAAAAAAGTAGGTGATATACTACAATATCTTCAATTGTAAGTTTGTCAGTTTCCTCATACCTTTCATAGTACTTTTTTATATAAACTAGCTTCCCTTGCTCAATAGATCTCTTCTCAATCATTTTTAAGCCTACTTTCCATATATGTCTATCACTTTCAACTTTCTTCTCTTCTCTCTTAGTCTTCTATACTTTAGGTGGTGAATCTAGTTTGTTGGATCTAGTGCTTCTCTGAGGTACAATCTTAACTGCCCCTTCTTGTGATGTCTTTAGTGGTGATGAAGGGGCGGTAGCATCAATAATAGTAGAAGGTGGAGTATCTACTATTACAAATTCAGGATGTGGAAGGGTTGCAGTAGTAGTACTTGCCAATCCAGAAGAACGTTATGCTAACCTCTTTACTTCCATCAATTCTTCCTTAGTCAATCCTACCTTAACACCACATTCATGAATAATGTTGTCTACTTTCCTTTTCCTCAAGCCTCTGGTCTGTTCCTCTCTTACTTTAGCTGATTTTTCTTCATAAGTACCCCATCTCTCCTCAGATGAATCTACTTCAGATACTAGAACATATTTGATCTGCATAGATAGGACGTCGAAAATCACCTCATATTCCATAGGATAACACCATTTCCTTCTCGGTATAATTGCTTTAAAACACACATAGTCTGTCTCAACCATAAAACATATTGTGTCCTTATATTTTTCAACTAAGTCTTCAGGAATCATGTATCTCTCTTTAATATGCCTCTGAAGAATCTTAATCATGCCAAATAGCTCTCCATCAACCCATGTGCTATTATGTCTTTGGTAGCTCTCAAAAATCTGAATACCAGTAGGTATCCCTTTTCTCCAACCACTAGGGTGCATGCCTGGAAATATGTGCTCAATGTGAATATACATGTGGACTAGTAGTGAACCAAATCTAAAGGTTTTTGACTTGTCTTTCTTTATCAACTTGACATTCTCCAAAAACTATTGTGCCAATACTTTGCATAGGTTATACTTGGTATTTTCTTTCACCCTTCGGTAAGCCATCATGATTACTCCAGAAAATAAGTAATTAGTTATACTACTATAGTAAAATTTGTAACCAAGTATCATTGAAATCAATCTCACATCCTGTAGATAAATGTCATTCATTGTCATAGCTTTCCTATCTCATTTTGAGTGTGTTAAGGTTTTCACTTGCTTCTTTATATGTTTCTCTGCCACAGGGATGACTCTAGTATTATCCAATCTAGTGATCTCATGTATCAGTTGAATACAAATATTCACAGGTTGCTCACCTATCTAGATAAACTGATCATGAACTCTTCTCAACAAAATTTTAAACCATTCCTCTTCGTTGAATTCATATAAGTCCAGAATTTTCATAATTTTTAAATCATCTACATATCTGAATTCATCTCTCATCTTTCCATTATCCATCATGTACTCCATCTCAGTAGAAATTGCATCAACACCTAGTATGTCATACTTGTAATGAATATATGCCCTAGGTAATGTCTTCTACATGCAAGACATCATGCAGTGTCTCGAAAAAATCTTAGTTGTTGATTCTCCTCTATTGTTTTCATGTCTATATCTAGTCTGATCAGGTTTCCTACATTCTTTTTTCTTGTACCCATATGCATTATAGTTAAAACAATAACCAAAAAAAATTTTGAAAGGGGCATTACCTCTACAATCTTTTTTCATGTGTCCAAACTTGTTACAACCAAAACATCTACCTCTGGAAGGTCTAATATGTTCTTTAGGTTCTTCAGGAGTAGGTTTATCTGCATCAATCTTTGCATCTGGTTTCTCTTCTTGATTCTTGGAACATTCAGCTTCATTGAAGCCAATACCAATCATATCTCCTTTAGGTTTTTGTCTGTCTCTTTGTTCATCGATCAAGTCACTGCTCATGTAAATTTTCTCAATGTGTTTATTTGTCTCAACAAGTTAACCCTTTATGATCTAATTTTATTTCTCCAATTCTATATAATTGCTCTTGTAATGGTCAGCCTCATTCTTCATTTATTCCATCAGAACATTTGCATTTTTTAAAGCATCTTCAATCTTGATCTTAGCATTATTTTCTTGTTGAATCTCTTATTCCATTGCTTCATTATCAAGCTTCAAGGTGTCATTCTCTTGTTCAAGTTTCTTTATCTGATCTGAATTATCATTATATGAATCTTCTTTTATCTGTACCATAAGATCTTGTCTCTTATTTCTAGAAAATTCAAGATGATCCTTCAGTTTCTTGATGAATCCATCAGCTCTCCTTAATTTAAATCTCAAGTCACCATTTTCTTCTTTTTCTTTATCAAGGTCTTCAAGTGCAGCTTCAAAGTTCTCTTGTAAATTATCTGGATCCATTCTGATCTCCTTTAAGATCTTAGGATTTCTCTACAAGGGCCAAAAGATTTGATACCAATTGTTAGGATTAGGTAATACTAAGAGGGAGGGGTGAATTAGTATTACAGTACTTAAAATAAACTTTAAACCAATTCCACATAAACCATAAACTTTAATAAATGAAAAGGACATAAGAAAATGACATAGAACTCATAACACCATTATTGTTTTTTGAGGAAACTCTGGCCATGGGAAAACTCCGATGGGGATGGTACCTAAAAACATGTACTAAAGTATAATTTCCCTGTTAAGAGACCTAGCCCTGTTAAAGGTATACAACACCCTGTTAGGGGCCAATTGAGCTTACAACTCTTACAATAAAATCTCTGTTATAAAGTGTTCTTCAATAATGAAAAAAAACAAGCATCTTCAATGCTTAGATTGTTCCATTCATAGTTCTTCAATGATCTCTATCATTCTCTGCTCTGCCATTCACACATACACATATATTCACTCATCAATCTCCCATATCTCTTCTCTTTACAACAAGTATTCATATATATATATATA
>MU223308.1:1074797-1132084 GCA_018584345.1 Thuja plicata
TATATATATGTATGTATATATATGTACATATATATATATATATATATATATATATCTTTCTTATTACCAAGTCGGCTCTCTTAACCAATATTACACAGTCGACTCTCAATACAAAATATAATTAATAATGAAAAGAGAAAACACAAATTCAGCACTCTTTCATAACCAAAATATAGATTTTCCATAGTCATAATCCAACTTATCTTGCTAGGATTCCACGTCATACTCCCCAAATAATCGCTCTTATCCAACTGCTTTGTATTGTTGTTTTGATGTTCTCGCCTGTCTTCAAAACTCTCTAACTCTCTATAATCATCACTAAAATCAAATTGATATTATATGTAGATCATACATACCCCATAGTATCTTCTTCTAAGCTCACATGAGCTAACTCATCGATCTCAATCTTCGATACCCAAAATACCTTTGTATTTATGCTTCTATACTTAGTCAATTTCAGATCAGAATCACCAAAACTTAACTTCTATTTCAATTGATCAATATGCCAGATGTGTTGCCATAAATGAAAACCAAAAATTGATTCATAACATGCATAAGTGATCACTTTCCAACAAGAGAATGATAAGTTGAAGAAGAGCTTAAAATTGCAAATGATCTACTGAATAAATTCAATGAGATCTCTTCTAAACTTGATGAACAACTTGCTAGTAAGAGGAGGAATAGAGAGAACCAAGGTCTAGGTTTTTCAAACTTTGAAGCTGGCGTCTCATCTAGAACTAAGGATATCAATGCAGGAGAAAAATCAACACCCAAGGTGAACAAAAACACTGGTAAGAGAAGGTATAAACCAGTATGTTTTTATTTTCATAAGGAAGGTCATACTGCTAACATATGTTGGTTCAAACCTATTGTTCCTAACGTTATACCTATAGGTGCTAATGCTAGATCAAATAATTTCTATGGTAGAGGTGATAATAAATATGCTATTTCTAATCCATTCCAAGAAAGTTGTTAGTAATGTAATAAGTTTGGACATAAAGATAATGACTATAGGGAAAGAATCAATAGTCAATGGTCACATGATTACAATAGTCAGAGACTTAATAATCAGAATAACCAGTAAAATGTTACTTGTCCTATTTGTCACAATAATGGACATATAGCTATAAATTGTAGACTAAGGTCAGCTAGACGCAATGTTGGACCTTGAAATCAAACATCTATGGCTTGTTATATCTTTAAGAAAGTTTCTCATCTTGTTAGATCATGTAGACCAAGAAAGAATACCAGAGGCCAACTTGTAAAAAATGATGCAAATGATAAAGGTAAGAGAATTGTTGATGATGAGTAAGTCAGAAGTGAAATGAAGAAGACATGGGTGAAGAAAGGTGAATTTAAATCTTGTGAATTGACTGAGAACTCCAAAGATTCAGGAAATGTGGAGAACCCATTAGTGAACTAAGTCTGAAATGACTTAGGTGGAACACTTAAAGGAAAAATCCTAAAGAACCCCTATTAGTGAATGAGTGGTAAGATTGGTATGAATATTGAGATACCTATTTGTGATTTAATGATGTTAGTGAAGATAAAGTGTTATATTTGGTTTTGTGCATGCATTTAATGGTTGTTATGTTATAACCATTGTGATCAGTGAAAAACACTATTTGACCATTCAAAATAATGACTACATTATCAAAGATATATAGATGGAAAAGTGAACTATTTTGTTACTTTACATTCTTACAATTTTACTAAAGATAATTTGTAAACATTCTAAAGCGATTATGAGCATTTCTTGTGTGTAACTTGAGAATTCAAGTAATCAATTGTATCAGTTATCGAAGGACACCTATCAGTGAAATTGAAGGTTATTGCTTATTGAGTAAAGATTGTACAGGAGTGTTACTTCTAAGAGATATTGTTGATATGTGGTGACTGATCATGCTAATTATTCTATACTCTCTACGTATCCTTGCTGGGATGTATAAGGGAATGCAATGTGAAATATTGTAGCACTTTGCGACGGTATTGAGCTGTAAGGGATTGATGGTTGTAATATGTTTCAATTACTGAATAATAATATTGAAATCTCTATTTGGTGGACGGACCCTAGGGTTTGGGTGAACCATGTTAAATCTTTGTGTACTTAATTTCTTTGTTTTGTATTGGCCATATATTTGCATGTAACTGTTAGATTTCCAATATTTAGTCCTAACAACTAACTGTTGTCATTATTGATACTTCCATGATGATCAATATTGTGGATGAGACAAAACCCATATTCAAGCTACACCCATTGAATGCCAACAAGAATGATCCTATGGGTGCCCTATGAGCAATACCATATGGTGTACTGCTAACAGAAGACATTCGTTCATTCATACACTGTAAGCTAGAAGATCTTGGAGCTGATGGAATATATAATGAATTTATTACCCTAGGCAATGGTGAAAAGTTGAAGGATGTGCATATGCATTTTATGCATAAGTTTTTTTCATACACGGATGAGATACCTGATGATTTTCATCCAAGTTTGATAAGGTATGTACTAAGAAGAGTCCACAATCAATTTACCTTAGTTGGACATACCTCACAAGATCACCAAGGAATTAATCAATCATTTTACTAGATTTTGTTCAACTAGTGAGGCACCAATTCTATAGGGTATTTCTACTAGTTTTAATAAGGTTTAATTACTAAGAGGAGAGGGGTAAACTGGTAATTAACAAAGACTAATTATGACCTCTTTATACTTTATGTACCAAAACTTTCAACAAGAACTAACATAAGTAAAAATTTCAATGCATGCATCCATAAGTAATCAACCACACAAGGTAAACACCATGTTTTTCTTGTGGAAACCCAAATGGGAATAAGCATGATGTGAGTTGGTACCCACAAAATATTTACTAATCTTGAATATGCCATGTTAGGAGATTACCTTGTTAAATGTTACAACAACACTATTAGGTGTTACCAGGTTAAGGGATTTTCCTTAGACCTATTAGGATATTTTCCAAATTTGGAGAACCCTTGTTACAATACTTGACACATTCAATTCAAATACCGCCTTGTTGAAGGATTTATAACAAAGATCTTTTAGGATCTACCATGTTAAGGGATTTCACTATTACAATGGTTAGAAAGAAACATATAAAGTGATATGTGAAATTTGCACTACCTCTGTATGTTCAGACCTAATTGAACTCTATACTTATTCTCCATACTCTATACTCTTCCTTAGCTCGATTGCACTAGATTACTTTACTTTCTCTATCACCAAATCCTTCTACAATTCACAATCAACTCTTTGACTTCTTCAACTTTTCAATATATAGAATTACTTCCACTGAATTAAAAAAAACCTAGATATGGGAGATGAATGATCTAGATCATATTAGATAAGGTACAATGTATATAGACACTCATAAAATGTCTTTCTCAGATCGTGTCAGCTTACATATGGATTTTACCTTGGTAGTTGAGTCATCTTCAAAAACTCTTTTGACCAAAAGAAACTTCTTGAAGAATCCACCTCAAACACATACCTTGAGCAATTTGATGTCAATTAGGTTCCACAAATTATGGAACTACCTTACTACTTCAAAAAAAACATCACCGATCCTATTGCTTCACCGATTCACAAATCTTCATAACTTGTTCAAGAACTTTGTCTTGTTTACATGTTCATTCTATTAACACCGCTTTCAGTCAACTAAACTAGTTGCATTGGTCAACAATATGAGTCACAATCACAAACATAATATCTTGAAAATGTCCAAAATAATATCCTATGATCAATCCACCTAATAGTTTACCAATTTGGGATAACATTCAAATCACTTACAATCTGTCACTTATTGTTTTAGTAGTTACCCAGTTTGAGTTCATTCAAAAATAACAAACTTAATTCTTCTTATCAAAAGTCATGATGGAGAAGTTAAGATCATGATACATGATATATCATTCCATTACAATAGAAACTTTAGAAACATACTGAAACTCATAATTCACTTACACAATATCTGGTAACATACAAAAAAAAAATCAGTTGACATCAATGACAACCAAATAATTGATTCACCTGTCATCAAATCTATACCAATCTTCATCAATGCACTACTTAGTGTCACACTATTAGTTATGATAACAATCTCCCCCATTATCATTCATGAAAACACTCTTTTCTCATTTTAAATTCACTCGTATGTTCTCTGAACTTCACTCTTATCTTCTCTAAACTTCTAAATTCTGATTGATATCACCTTGTTGATCTCGTGACAACACTCTATCTCTCTGATTGAAATCTTCATATTGAATTCTGCAAAATGTTTCCACTCCTGTCTGTACCTATGATCATATGTCTTCTCACTCTATTATATTGATTCATCATCTTGATATGCTCCCCCTTTCATCTCATCCTATATGTTCTTCTCTTGCTGGCATAAATGTTCTCTTCTTTTTTCAATTGCCTCTATGAAACACATATTCTCCCCCTTTAACAACAATGCCAAAGATGTCTAAACATTTATTCATCTCTATTAATACTTTTTAATACTTAATACTTGACTGGTTCTTGCTTGTTCTTTCCATATCACTACATTATACCACCATATTAAGAATTCTCCCTTATGGAGTAGTCCACCACTACATCAATTCATACATATTATATTGTGATAAATACATATGAACTGATTTAATTAGCATCATCCTCTAATTAACTTTAGATAGGGGAATAACCCCTAATCTAGCTCTGAGATACTCAAAGGTATCCTTTTGTAATGGCTTGGTGAATATTATCAGTAAATTTTTCCTTAGTAGACACATTGTCGAGCCTTACCTCCTTCTCTTGTACCTGTTCACTTAGGAAATGATATTTTGTTGCAATGTGCTTTGTCTTCAAGTGCATCATTGGATTCTTAGAAATATTTATTGCACTAGTGTTATCATAATACATAACAACCGGTTCAGTGACCTTCTCCTAAATTCCCTCAAGAATTGATTTTATCCATACCACTTATTGAAATTTAAGATCAACAACAACATATTCTACCTTTGTAGTAGATTGAAAAATATAATTTTTCTTTTTACTAATCCAGGAGACTAATCTTTCATCGAGAAAGAATGCTCCACCACTTTTTCTCTTCCTATCATCAATATTTCCTGCTCAATCTTCTTTAGTAAACACATTCAAAGAGAAATATCCATCCTTACCATACCATAGGCCATAATATTTAGTCCCCTTGATATATCTGAAGTGCCTCTTTACTGCAACCATATGTGAGTCCTTAGGGTTTGAGGAAAACCTTGCAATAATACGAACATCATGTGCAATATCTGGTCTACTGTGCACAACATACTATAATTTATCAATCATGGATCTATATAGAGTTTCATTTACCTCTTTGGATTCATCCTCCTTAGATAGTTTGCAACCTATGACCATAGGTGTTCCCATTGGTTTTGAGTCTTCCATGCGAAAAAATTTCAGAATCTCCTTCACATACTTGGATTGACTGATATATATACCTTTCTTTATCTATTGTACTTGAAGTCTAATGAAGAATATCATTTCTCCTATCATAGACATTTCAAATTCCTTCCTCATTTATTCTACAAATGACATGCTCAATGCTTCATTTCCACTAAATATTATTTCATCAACAAAAATTTCAGCAATCAATATCATGTCTTCACATTCAAATTTTAGATATACATTGCTATTGTCACTAGCTCTTGTGAAACCTATTTGAATAAGATGAGTATGTAGCCTTTCATACTATTCTCTTAGAGCTTGCTTCAGTCCATACAATGATTTATGCAATTTACATGCCATGTCTTTACCTTTTTCAGTAGCAAAACCTTCAGGTTGTTCAATGTATACTTCTTCTAACACACCATTTAGAAAAGTAGATTTTACATCCATTTGATAGACCTTAAAACCTTTATAAGAAATATATGCCGAAAGTATCCTTACACCTTCAAGTCTAGAAATAGGTGAAAAGGTCTCACCATAGTCTAGTCCTTAGATTCTTGTGCATACCCTTTATAAACTAGCCTTGTCTTATTTCTGATCACTTCTCCTTTCTCATTCAACTTATTCCCAAAAATCTATTTAGTACCTATAGCATTCTTGTCAGCAGGTCTGGGTACTAAAGTCCATGTACTTTTCTTCTTGATTTGATCTAATTCCTCTTTCATAGCCTTAACCCAATCATCATTTTCCAAAGCATCTTTAATATATTTAGGATCTAATTCAGATAGTAGACAAGTGCTTTCACTTACCTTACTCCTTGTCATCACTCCAACATTTTTATCTCCAATAACATGATCTTGTGTGTGATTAAGTTTCACATACCTTGTAAGTATTCTTTTCTTTGGCTACCTTCATCATCACTCACCAGTACTAAATCATTCACCACTTTAGTCATCTGTGGTATTGTATCTAGCTCCACTGATTGAACATAAAAAAAAAATTTCATAGTCTTCTAGATTCTTCTCGCTATCTTCCTCATTTTTCTTAGAAAATTCATCAATTCTAACATTGTCATTTCAACCATCCAGTCAGTATTCTTTTTCAAACACTTATAAGATTTATTTCTAGTAGAATTTCCTAGGAATATCCCTTCATCACTCTTAGAATCAAATTTACCATTTTGTTCATCCTTCTTTATGTAACATTTGCTTCCCAATTTTTTGAAATAATTGAAACTAGGAGTATGACCATACCATAGCACATAAGGTGTTTTATTTGTACATTTCTTAAGTTGTATCTGGTTCAAAGTATAAATAGAAGTACTTATAGCTTCTAATCTCCAAAATATTTGAGCCACTCCCATTTTTTATTTATCAAAAGTGTTCTTGCACAATAAATTATGGGTTTGTTCTTTCTCTCTGCAATTCCATTTTTAGGTGTCGTTGGTGCTGGCAATTGACTCTTGATTCCATGTTCTTCACAAAATGTTGTGAACTCAAGTGAGCTAAAATCACCTCCTCTGTCAGATCTATGACAATTAAGTTCTTTACCTATTTATTTTTCAACTCTTTCTTTATACATGTTAAACATGTAGAATGCATCATATTTATCTTTCAAAAACATAACAGACATCATTCTTGAGTGATCATAAAAATACAAGATAAAGTACTTATCTCCATAGTAGTTCTTAGTTCTCACAGGTCCACATAAGTCAGTGTGTACAAGGTCAAGAATGTTTTGATATGAATAGACTTTACTAGTAAAGCTAGAACTAGTTAACTTTCCCAACTTACACTCCTTACACAGAATTTCTAGGCTTAGCCAAAGTATGAAAACCTCTAACACATATTTTCTTACTGACCTTTACCAGGTTATCGAAATTAACATAAAAAAATATTTTATGTCATAGCCAACAATCTTCAACTTTAGCAAACAAGAAATGTTTATTAGTAGAGTTCAATCAGGATATGTTACCTCTAGTCTTTTCATCAGTAGCAATCAAATCTTAGGATGTTGCTAAGAAATTGCAAACACCATTACTAAATTCCAATTTGAAACCTTTGTTATTCAACTGAGAAACACTTAACAATTTATACTTTAATCCATCAACCCAATAAAAATCATCATAATTAACATTATAATTAAATTTTATTGAACCTTTACCTCTTACCACACATGAAGAACCATTACTGAATTCGGCTGCACCTCCATCACATTATTCCATTGAAATAAATTTTCTTTTTTCATTGTTCATGTGATGTGTACACCCACTCTCTATTATCCAGTCACCACTGTAGTTCATGCTTGAAATCAATGCTTTCTCCTCACTATCTCCATCTACGCCAGATGAGGGTTCTTCTTTGACTACAACAAAAACTATCTCTTGCTCATCATATCTTCCATCTGATTCTTCAACAGTCACTCCATCTTATGCTAGGTAACATGCCTTCTTGATTTTATCTTTGAAGTTCCTAAATTTCTTGAACCTATCATTCCTATCATTATTAGGACACCTAGATGCAATATGACCAATTTTATTACATGAAATTTTTTTAAGGTAAGTTTACCTTTTTACTTTCCTTTTCCTCTAGGTAATCTCCTTGCTAGTAGTTCTTCCAACTATTCTTGTTCACTTACCTCACACAAGATAGAATCATAATCATGATTTTCTTCAAAACTATTAGAGACTTCTTTTCCTTTCTTTGATGAAACAATGGTTAGGGAAGCTTTGAGTCAAGATTCTACTCTAGGCATATTGTTATCAAATTTACCTAACTCAAATGTAGTAAGATTTCCAACCAAACAATCTAGAGTCACATTTGTACGATTGATAGATCTCATTTCTTGTATAGCAGAGACTTTAATAGCATACAATGGTATTAGGGTTCTCAATATTTTACTTACCACTTCATCTTCTTCAAGCTGACCACCGGCTCCTTTGATAGTAGAAACAACCTTATTTAGCCTATTGTTTTATTGAGAAATGTTATCTCCTTCATGCATTTACATTTCATCATACTTTCCTCTAAGTCTGTCCACCTTTTCTTTGTAAACAACAACATCACCGTCATGAAATTTTATCAGCTTGTCCCAAATATCTTTAGCATTATTCATTTCATTAATATCTACAAACTCAACATAAGATATAGCACTTGCAATTTCTATCATTACAAAGTTATTCTCCATCTTTCTCTTTATTTGTTCATAAGTTAGGGTGCCAGAAGGTTGAGCATACTTAGTTGTAAGATGATCCAATGCTTGCTCTCAATACCTGATAGATGAAGCTTCATCCATCTTACCCATGTATAGAAGTTGTCCTTAGTGAACTTAGGTGCTTCCTTCTTATACATCTTCAAATATTTTTCCCTCAAGCTGTTAAGCTTTCACAATCAAGGAACCATGGCTCTGATATCAATTATTAATACAGGTCTAATTACTAAGAGGGGAGGGGTGAATTAGTAATCATAAAAGAATAATTATGACCACTTTATACTTTATGCACCAAAACTTTGAACAACAACTAACATAAATACAAATTTCAATTCATGCATCCATAAGCAATCAACCACAAAATGTAAACACCATATTTTTATCTTGGAAATCCAAACAGGAACAAAAACCATGGTCTATGTTGGTACCCACAAAATTTGTACTCTTCTGGAATATTCCCTTTTAGGAGCTTACCTTGTTAAAGGTTACAAATAAACTATTAGGTGCTAACCAATTAAGGGATTTTCCTTAGATCTTCTAGTAGAAGCCTTCTCAGAGGACTTAAAACATTCAATTTGAATTCCACCTTGTTAAAGTATTTATAACAAATATCTATTAGGATCCACCATGTTAACGGATTTCATTATTATAATGGTTAGAAAGGAATAGATAAAGTGATCTATGAGATTTTCACTAACTTTGGATGATCAGACCCAATTAAGCTCTATAATTCTTTTCCATAATCTATAATCTTCCTCAGCTTGATCGTACTAGATTCCTTTACTTTCTCTGTCACCAAATCCTTCTACAATTCACAATTAGCTCTTTGTCTTATTCTTCAACTTTCCAATATATAGGATTACATCCACCAACTTAAAACAAAACCTAGATTTGAGATATGAATGATTCATAGCACATAAGGTAATATACAATGTATCTAAACACTCATAAAATGTTTCTCTCTGACCGCGTCAGATTACATATGGATTTTACCTTGGTAGTTGAGACATCTTCAAAAAATATTTTAACCAAAAGAAACTTCTTGAAGAATCCACCTCAAACAAATACCTCAAGCAATGTGATGTCAAGTAAGTTCCAAAAATCACATAAATACCTTAATTATTCATGAAAATTATCACCAATCCTATTGCCACTTCAAATTCCTTCACTGATTCACAAATCTTCATAACCTATTCAAGAAATCTATCTTGTTTACCTATTCATTCTATTAACACCGCTTCAAGTCAACTAAAATAGTTGCACTGGTCAACAATATGAGTCACAATCACAAACATAGTATCTTGACAATGTCCACAATCATATCCTATGACTTCCCCACCAAATAGTTTACCAATTTGGGATAACATTCAAATCACTTACAATTTGTCACTGATTATTTTAGCAATTACCCAGTTTGAGTTCATTCAAACATAACCAACTTAATTCTTCATATCAAAAGTCATGATGGAAAAGTTAACATCACAATACATGACATATCCTTCCATTAGAATAGTAACTTTAGAAAAATACTGAAACTCATAATTGACTTATACAATATCTAGTAACATACTGAAAACACTAAGTCAATCAATTGACATCAATGAAAACCTAATATCTGATTCACTTGTCATCAAATTTGTACCAATCCTCATCAATGCACTACTTATCATCACTACACCGCTTATGCTAACATATAGTTTGGTTACACACTTGACCAAATCTAAACAAGATCATAAAGAAATGGCTATAAAACACATTGAAGACAAATAAGTGATATTTTCTTCAATGGTGGTTGGATAAAGAATATACCAGTTCTGTCGGTTGAACAATGTACCTGGTGGAGCAATTCATGTTGCATAAAGAATGGTAAAAGAGGATGCAAAGTATGAATTATGTGATATGTTGAAGAGCCAATTATTCATGAACATGGAGAATATTAAGAAAGATAGGATGCAATAATTCAAATATGGTTTGATCCTGGTATGTATGTTTTTTATCTGCATAACCATTTTCCAGGAATAGTTCCTATTACATGGTGAAAAGATCAACTGTTAGTTATGAAAATTAAGCAATGGATTAGGAAATTACGAGATAATTTCAATACTATCATGTGGGGATACTTTAAATATTTTCAAGGAAAAATGTACTTAAGAGAGAGAATGCCAAACAGTATAGTTAAAAATTTCAAGAATGATATTTTCTTTCTAGTAGATACAAATACATGTATGTTGTAGGTAGTACAGCCTAGAACTTCTTGGGTACCAACTATGAGTTATGAAATAGATGGTAACTTAGTTAATTTACATGTTGATGTAATTTTGTAAAAACCTATTGATACTTCTACACCTAGATTTGGAACAAATGAGGATTCATCATTGAAAATTCATAGTGAACTGAAGGCACCGGTAATCCAAAGAGAATTAAGGAAATAAATTGATAATCTAGCCAAAATGAGTGGCATAATAGAAGAGATGGTGAGTAAACTTAGGAAGAAAATGGAAAGTGAGAAGGAAGGAACATCTTCTACTACTAATGGAAGGAAATCTGAGGTTGGAGTTGGAGAATTTACAGCTCAAAGAGTCACTATGAGTTCAACACTAAAACCAACTAAGTCTACTACTACTCCTATTATGGCCAAGACACTAAAAGAGTCACCTGCGACTATTCAAAAAACCTATAAAAGAAAGAAAAAAAGACATTTGGTTATAAAGAGACTAAGAACAAGAAGAAGAGTAAGGATAAGGCTAAAGAAAGATAAGTTCAAACTGATTTTGAGAAGGAACAAAAGGAACTAAGAGCTAGTGGGAAGAAGTCCTCTATAGTAGGAAAACCTACTGTGAAATTTGTAAAAGTTGATGATGCTATTACAATTGATAGCATAGTTTAGGATGTTAAGGAGAATTGAAGAATGAAAAATGTGGTGAAGTTCTTTGATACATGTGTCACTGAAGACAAGAAGAAGATAAAAGATGAAATCATAGAGAGTCTACATATTTTTTACAAAACACGTAGTGAGTTATACAAGGCAATACCTAAGGAACTATATGTTAGACCCATTCAAAAAGTTTCATGGTTCCAAGCTTTCTTTCTGTGTCTCTACAATTGTTTTAAGTCTCTAGCCTAAAGCCCTAAGTCTTGTTGAGTCAAATCTTGGCTAAACCCTAAACCCACATGACTTGTTTTGTTTTCATGTTACCTTTTCCAAGTCACTTAAAGGATTTTAAGTCATGTGTGTTTTATCCTTGCCTTTATCTCTTAATCTTAAAATGAGATCAAATATTATTTAAGGATTCAGAGATTACACGTAGGCCTTCGATCTCCCCATAGATGTGCGATTGGCACTAAATCTCTAGACAGGGTCAAGGTCAAGCTTTTTATTAAGAGATCTTGTGAGGATACTTGATGTAGTTTTGATTGTGTGGCCTGTGCTAGATCTCCATTTAAACACAGGGGTTAAGAAATGTTTTTGCGACTTGGCGCGGCCTTTATCTTGTGATCTCATGATTTTACTAGAGTCAAGGAAGGGTTTTCTTTTTTCCTTTTCATTGAATCTCCAGATAGACCTGAGGTTAAGTAATTTGTTCAGAGATTATGAGTAGGGCATTGATCTTCTTAGAGATGTGCAGTTGGTGTTGAATCACCAAGTTTTTAGTAAAAAGTCATGTTTCTATTCAACAATCTAGCAAGGGCCATTGATCGGGTTCTTTTCTTGTTTTGATCGTGTGGTCTACACCAAATATCCAAATGGAACTTGGGTTAATAAATGTATCTAGCGACTTGGAGATTACCTTAGCCACTGAATCTCTAGATTTAATCAGATTCAAGTTGAGGAAACTCAAATCCAAGAAGGGTTTGAAGAGGTAAGATCTAGATTGTTGATTGGATAATGATCCATGGCCAGTGCCAGATCACTAGATAAAATACAAAGTCTTCCTTTCTTTTAGAGATTTGGCAAGGACTTTTGATGTCTTTCAGATTGTGTGGTGTGTGCGTAATCTCCATATTTGACTAGAGTTAAGTAATGCATTCAATGACTTGGAGATAAAGGGAAACTGAGTTCTTAGAGTTAAAGGTTGGTTATGAGTCAAGTTCAAATATTTTTAGATCTGAAGGTCGGCACATTTCCTCAAAAAAGAAGATGAAGGAACTTAACCATTAAGCCATCACACCCAAGTGACACTTGGTTGTTTGTGATGTCATAGTCCCGGGTCTTCAAAGAAAGGTAAAAGGCAAGAAATTCTAGTTAAATCTAACAGTCGACACTAAGGCTCAAAGACAAAGTGCTCAAGATCTAACTGTTTAGCCATTGTTCCTTTTTGACACCTAGAAGGATGTGATCTGAGTGCCCAAATAACTTAAAAAGAATCCACAATTGTGTTTTAAACTTATGCTAAGCTTTGATCTCCACCGTCCAAATCTTGTTCCACGCCATTTGTGGGCATTATGACCAAAATTGAAATTTTTAAATCTTATTCTCAGAAGGGTTTCATGGTGGTGGATTTAGATCTTGTCTGAGAGCTATTAATGAACTGATATGATCTTATGGATCAATATAGCACAACTATTGGATAGTGTAGGGATTGAAATCTGGTATGGCGATATACATTAAGGTCCAAAGTTGATAGATGGGGTTTCTAGATCAAAGGGATAAATGAATATAGTGGCACCTAGTCTCTTCTGCATTTATGTTCATATTCTCTCTACATCATGCCTTGGAATTTCTTGCACCTTAGAGTATTGCGCTCACATCAATGTACTATGGAAATTGATTTTAGATCAGATTTTTACAGATTAAAGAGAAAGGGTTCAACTTGATCATAAAATTGAATGTCTTAAATGATTGACATGATTGGTTGTAAACCCTAACCCTAAATGGTCTGAAGCTTGTTGCATTCCTATTCATATAAAGGAATTTTTGAGACCATTTAGAAGGGGCTGAAAATTGGGAGAGTAGAAAGCATTAGGCTTATACTTTTTTTCTAGTCTAGGATATAGCAGATGTTTTTTAGATTTGTTAGAATATCTAATCTTTACTTTTATTTTAATTAGGGGATTCATTTGGAATCCCTACATGTATTTTGTCCTCTAGTGGGAGGACAACTCTTTTTATGTAATTCCTTTAATAAGGAAATTAGATATTCCTCCTTAAGAGGATTCCTACACATGGCACACACTTAATGTGAATGTGGCACTCATAGGATATGGGAGTTACATGCAAACTCCTACACTCATCTCTACTTAAGAGATGATTCTCTCTCACTTCTTAAGGTTGGTTCTCACAAGTTGGTTCTCATGGGATTTCTTCTCTCTTCTTCTCTCATTCCCATTCTTTCTCTCACAATATTGTAATGAGCTTCTTTCTCAAGCTCTCTTTCTTTAATGGCTTCTTGCCTCATTCATATTATTCACAAAGGGGTTTTTTCTTGTTTTTTTTCCCCTTCCAAAATCCTTGTGTTCTTGTCTTGGTCTTTGAGCATTTTGGTGATCTTGGTGATTGTTCTTGGATCATCGTTTCATTTATGAAAAAAAATTTCATTTTTGCACTCTCTCTTGGATTCTTTCCTAAATCTAGTTTACTTTATTTATATCTTCTAACAAGATTGTATTGAAATAGAATAGAAAGTTGTATGATCCTTTCCATATTGTCTTATTTTGTATTTCCTTGTTATACTAATTTAGGAACAAGATTTCATTATACTTAATATAGATATTCTCATATTTAAGTCTCTCCTTTGTGTTGTCTGTTGAGTTGTAAGTTTTCTGGCTTACTGTATAAGTCTTTCTTATACACGTGTATTCTACAAGTCTTTGATCTTAGATCAAATTAAATGCTTTGGATATTACATTGATTCTATTGGATTATCTACTTAAGGATTGTTTAGTGTGTAGTCTGAGAGATTTTATGTTTATGGATTTGATTCTATACCAAGAGGTTGTTTCAGCTTTAGTATTGTATTTAGGAGTTTATCCAATGGATAAGGCACTGATATAGAACTAGTATATTCTTTGGAGATATATTTTTGGTAGGTTTGGCTATATTCATTCCCTAAACTATAATCAATCCCATTACATAATTCTTTACATTTACTGTTGTTTGTTGTTATCCCACTATGGAAATGGAGAGTTAATGAATTATTGGTTGGAATTCAGCACTTTCTTATCATCATCTATTGTTTGAATCCAAAAGTATAAGGTGTTGTAAAGAGTTGATTTTTGTCTAGATTAGGTGTACCTGCCTTGGTTTTGGAGAGCCAAAAATGTAGAGGGTAGTCTTGTCCCTATAGTTGGTCTAGTTATCTTACAGAGCTTTCAAACTTGGAGCTAACCACTCCTAACATTAGTCTTAAGATATATTGGTTTCTTTTCATAGCATAACAATTTTAAGCACCAACTAGATGGTGACTCTGTTAGGGATAGAGAAATAAAAGTCTTGCTGAATCTTTCAAGGAATCTTTGTTATTCTATTGATCATATCATTTGACCCATCTGAGTCACCAATAAGATGGTGACTCTACTAGGGATAGTGCAATAAATTGTCATAACTAGCGAGTAAGTTGATCATTGGAAGCATAGAGTTATTATTGTTTGACCCCTTTCTATGGTATTAATTTTTTTAAGTATTGTGATCCTAATTGTGTTGGGTGGTGACTCTGAGAATTCTCTACAGTAGTGCTGAGTAAAAAATATCAAAATTTTCACATACTTTGCAATGTGAGTTACAGAAATACTAGATCTCGAGAAAAGGGACATCTAGAAGAAATTTTGGGAGATGATTTCCCAGTTACATACGAGGCTGATCAGCCAAGAATAGGGAAGGATAACATAAGTGTTCCTCAAAATGAGAGACAAGAGGAAGCCATTAGATAAGAAAGACCAATCCAACACAACCAAGAAAGAAATTCATCAGAATATGAAGAGGCTGTAGATATGGGACTAGGTACAAATGAAGACCATAGTTCTCTTGATGAAAGAGAGGAGGAGGGATTTGACACTACACTCCTAGATTCAGAAGATCTTGATGATGAACTTAATGAATGGAGGAGACATTACCAAAAGGAATTGACCCTCACACAATAGAGAAACAAGGAAAGAAAAGATGAGAGAAGACAAAACATGATCATGATTTATCAACTGAAAAGGAAAGTACAAAACCAAGAGGCCATAAACTATGTTGAAGAACCTGGCCGTTTTGAAAAGGAACCTGTCATTCATCAAGTAGTTGACTATCAAGCCCCTAAGGATAAGGGAAAGCAAGGAATGAAATGGGTTATAATAAATGAACCTAAAAATCTCAAAGCTCCAGTGGATCAAATGTCTAGATTGGACATTGATCTTGAAAGATTTTAAAAGTAGCAAGAAATCATGGAAAAAATGGTTGAGAAAGCATAGGCTGATGCTGCTACTTTAGAGATGAAGAAGAAAATTGATTTTATCATGTTATCTTCTGGTTCTTCTCATCTTGGTAGTGAAGGAGCTAAAACTTTAAATGCCAGGCCTTTTTCTTCTCAAGTTGATACTCCTTTTCAAGGAAGACCCACTCATGAAGAAAGGTACAAGCAATTTTCATTTCATAATATTCCTCGTTATCCTAATGTAGTTTCGAGTTAAATAAGGGATAAACTTCCTAAATTTGCTGGAAATAATATAATCACATGTGAGGAACATCTAAAAAATTTTACACATACCATGGATGATTATGAAATTAAACATGAGGATGTAATTATAAATATTTTTGTTCTCTCTCTAGTTGAGGATGATAGGGATTGGTTTGATGTATTACCTCATAATTTAGTGGGATCTAAGAATAGATTAAAAGATTATTTTCAGGATCAATATGGTGCTAAGAACAACAAGGGATTTTTATTGAATGAATTTCATAACATCAAGAAGAATATAAATGGGGATGTTGTGAATTCAATATGAGATTCCTACAAGCTATGCATAGGCTTTTTCAAAAAATGAGGCTTGATGAGGAGGTATGTGTTGTTACTTATTTAAATGCTTTTGATCCTAAAATGAGATATCATCTTAGAGACAAGAATCCTAGGAGCCTTATTTAAGCCTATAGGATAGTTTTTAACATAGAAATAGGCAGAAGAGTATCATGAAAGTTGGGTAGAAGGGAGGATTACAAGCCTACAAGGAAAGAATCAGATAGGCCCCCTAATAAAAAGAATAAGGAGGAGGATACTATAAAGCAGTTTGTAAATGTCTTATAAGATTTTAGGCCTAGGGAAAATAGAAATAATAGGGATCCAAACAATAACAAGCCATCCTATAACAATTATAGTCAGCAGCCTAGGATGCAAAACTACACATACACTACCCAATACAAAGATGGGAAACCTATTCTTCCACAGGGGAAAGACAAGCCTGATAATAGGAATCCTGATCCTCTACGAGTCAATTCTGTTAACATGGGTGATGAGGTTTATTGGTGTGAAGATTTTCAGTCCTCACACAACCCTCATTATTGTTCTATTACTCTAGCAATGTTTGAAAGTCAGGCATAACAAGAAAGGGAAGCATATGATGATGTTAGTAATGAAATGACTTCTTCATGTTTAATGAGTGAAGATGAATCTAATGATAAGGATGAAGATCAGGATATGCTTTCATCTGATGAAGAGGACGTAGACATTGATGACATAACATGTAATGTTGCAAGGGGAAAAGAGCCTTTTGTAGTAAGAAGACCTTCAGACATAGAGATTTCTCAAATCACTGCATACATGGTCACTCAGGAAAAAAGTAGTTATAATTTGAGAAATAGGACAGTTGGTAATTTAGATGGTAGATAAGCTGGTATGTTTATCAAGGAAACAAGAGTGAGCCCTACGAAGACATCAGAGAAAGAAAATATTGTTGATGGTGTAAAGAAAATAAAGGTTAGAAAAGAGGAGAAGTTACATAGTTCAAATGATGTCCATAAGATAAAGGCAAAGATGCCAGAGATAAATGTCTCTTCTTTGCAAAAAGATAATAAATAAATTGACCCAAACATGGATAATCAAGTTAAATATGAAAATTTTGTTATTATGAAGCAGGACATCTGTGATATAAAATATGTTCATGTTGATGTAGGCCAATTATTATCAAAAATGATTGTTAGGGTCTCCTTTTTAGAAATGACAAGAATAGAATATCATAAGGAGAAAGTCCTCTCATGGGTAAATAGTGTTTCTTCCACAAGTATTCAGAAGCTAGAAATGGGTGAAGAAAAAGGGAATATCAAGAACAAATCTGATAAAAGGGAAAAGGAATTAGAAGAGATTACTTCTAAAATCTCTCATATTTTCTTAAATAAAAATCATGTCAACACTCATTTGGGACCTGTGGATCCCTTTTTCTTGACTCTGGTTATTATTGGTAAGATGCTAAAAAATTGTATGATGGATTCAGGAGCATCCAATGCTACTATGCCTATAGAGATAATGAAGGCAATGGGACTACAAGTAGACAACCCTCATGGAAGATGTTAAGCAATGGATTCAAGAGAGGTACCTGTCATACATACTATTAAGGCTCTACCTTATAGACTTGCTGCATATCCAGAGAAGATAATAATGATGAGTGTCCTTGTGGTTGACATCCCTCCCCAATATGGTATGCTATTGTCCAGAAAGTGGAGTGCTTCAAAGGGAGGAAGTATTCACTATGACTTTTCATTTGCTGGTCAAAATGTTGAAGTATCTAGAGAGAATAGAACCCCTCATATGATTGAGGAAAGTGAAGATGGAAATATGAATTGTTTCTTGGATACTACTATTGGATCCTTGCAGGTCCAAGCCATTAAGGTTGAAAATTAAGTGCCACATTTGCTTTTATCTAAGGATAAAGACATTCTTGTAGAATGGAATGGTTTGTGGACTATGTACTTTAATGGTGTAAGCTCAAAAGATGGAGCTGGTGTAGGAGTTTTATTGGTATCTCCTAGTGGTAAAATATTTAGGTTCTCATCTACTTTTCTATTCACATGCACAAATGATATTGCAGAGTATGAAGCCTTATTGATAGGTTTAACAATAGCCTTAAGACACAATATCAAAAATCTTAGAGTGGTTGGAAATTCTGAGTTGGTGGTCTCTCAAACAAGAGTTAGGTATATTTAAAAGAAACAAAGACTCAAGTAGTATGCAAATTTTGTTTGAGAGGAAGTAGAGAAATTTGATGCATTTGGCATTGATTGGAAAGGTAAAGGTAAAAAAAAATGGCAAATTTGTTGCCTAATATTGCTTTGACGCCAGAGGATATTACATTTGTAGGAATTTCTAAGATAGAAGTTCAATCCAAGATTTCCATTCCAAGAAATGATTCTTAGTCATGCATTAAAACATTTTAGAATGGTCCTTCGACTACTTAGCATGTGCAGTTACCTGATGAATATGTTAATAAGTCCTCTCCTTCCAACATACAAGATATTGAGTATGAGTTCTTTTTTTAGCCAGATGATGACTCTCCAAGTTCATTTCTAAAGCAAGGAGAAAAAATCTTTGTTTATGATAAGGGAAAAATGGATCATAAATTTGGTGATGGTTTCAAACCATCAAGATTGATTTGACTCCCTTAGGTCAGTAAAGTAGTGGTGCTAAAGCTAAATTATTTTTGGATACAAGTTTGTAAATATTCTTTCTATTTTTAGTTTCTGGTTTAGGTTAGGTTTATTTTCTTTTGTAGGTGGTCTGCCTATCCCAAAAAATTATGAATCCTTGTCATGCCTACAACAGGCATGCATCCCCTGAAGGAGCCACTGTTAGACCCATTTAAAAATTTTAATGGTTCCAGGATTTCTTTCTATGCCTCTGTAATTGTTTTAGGTCTTTGGCCTAAAGCCCTAAGTCTTGTTGAGTCAAATATTGGATAAAACCCTAAACCCACATGACTTGTTCTGTTTTCACGTTACCTTTTCCAAGTCACTTAAAGGATTTTAAGTCATGTGAGTTTTATCCTTACCTTTATCTCTTAATCTTAGAACGAGATCCAATATGCTTTAAGGATTCAGAGATTACGCGTAGGCCATCAATCTCTTTAGAGATGTGCGGTTGGTGTTGAATCGCTAGACAGGGTCAAGGTCAAGCTTTTTATTCAAAGATTTGGCGAGGATTGTCAATTAAGTTATGATTGTGTGGCATAAGCTAGATCTATAGTTAAACTCAGGGGTTAAGAAATTTTTCAATGACTTGGTGCGGCCTTCATCTTGTGATCTCATGATTTGACCAGAGTCAATGATGGGTTTCTTTTTTCCTTGTCATTGGATCTCTAAATAGACCCGAGGTTAAGTAATTTGTTCATAGATCATGTGCAGGTCATCAATCTTCTAAGAGATGTGTGGTTGGCACTGAATCGCCAGATAAAAGTAAAAAGTCATGTTTATATTCAGTGATCTAGTGAGGACCATTGATCAGGTTCTTTCTCATCTTGATCCTGTGGTCTGCATCAAATCTCAAAATGGAACTTAGGTTAAGAAAAGTATCTAGCAACTTGGAGATTACGTTAGTTGCTAAATATCCATATTTAATTAGAGTCAAGTTGAGTCAACTTAAAGCCAAGAAGGGTTTTCAAATCTAAGATTTGGACCATTGATTGGATAATGATCCATGACCAGCATAGATCGCCAGATAAAAGTAAAAGTCTTCCTTTATTTTATAGATCTACCAAGGATCATTAATGTGTTTCATATCATGTGGTGTGCACGTAATCTCCATATTTAACTAGAGTTAAGTAATGCATTAAATGACTTGGAGCTAAAGGGAAATTGAATTCTCAGAGTTAAAGGCTGGTTATGAGTTGAGTTCAAATCTTTTTATATCTGACGGTCGACGCATTTCCTCAAAAATAAAAATGAAGGAAGTTAACCACTAAGCCATCGCGCCCAAGTGACACTTGAAAATTTGTGACATCATAGTCCTAGGTCTTCAAAGAAAGGTAAAAGGCAGGAAAATCTTGTTAAATCTGATAGTCGGTGCTAAGGCTCAAAGACAAAGTGCTCGAGATCTAATGTTTGAGTCATTGCACCTATTTGACACCTGGCAGGATCTTATCTGAGTGCCAAAATAACTTAAAAGGAATCCACTACCGTGTTTTAAACTTAAGTTGAGATTTTATCTCGACCGTCCAAATATTATTCTGTGCCACCTATGACCATTATAACTAAAATTCAAATATTTAAATCTTATTCTCAGAAGGGTTTCATGGTGGTGGATTTAGATTTTGTCTTGGAGCTATTAATGAACTGATATGATCTTATGGATCAATATTGCATAGTTTTTGGATAGTGTGGGGATTGAAATCTAATATGGAAAGGTACATTAAGGTCTAGAGTTGAGAGATGGGGTTTCTAGATCAGAGGGATAAATGCATATTGCAGCGCCTGGTCTCTTCTGCATTTATGTTCAACTGCTCTCTGCATCATGCCTTGGAATTTGTTGTGCCTCAGAGTACTGTGCTCACATCATATGGACTATGGAAATTGATTTCAAATCAGATTTGCATAGATTGAAGAGAAAGATAGGGTTCAACTTGATCATAGAATTGAATGTCTTAAATTCTTGACATGATTGGTTGTAAACCCTAACCCTAAATGGTCTGAAGCGTGTTGCATTCCTATTCATAGAAATGAATTTTTGAGACCATTTAGGAGGGGCTAAAAATTGGGAGAGTAGAAAGCATTAGGCTTATACTTGTTTCTAGTCTAGGATATAGTTGATGGTTTTTTAGATTATATTAAAACATAATAGAAAGTTGTATGATCCTTTGCATATTGTCTTATTTTGTATTTCCTTGTCCTACTAATTTAGGAACAAGATTTCATTATACTTAATATAAATATTCTCATATTTAAGTCTCTCCTTTGTGTTGTCTGTTGAGTTGTAAGTTTTCTATCTTACTGTATAATCTTTCTTATACATATGTGTATTTGACAAGTCTTTGATCTTAGATCATATTAAAATTATTTGGATTTACATTGATTCTATTGGATTATCTACTTAAGGATCTTGTAGTGTGTAGTCTGAGAGATTTTATGTTTATGGTTTTGAGTCAATGCCAAAAGGTTGTTTCAATTTTAGTATTGTATTTAGGAGTTTACCCAATTGATAAGGAACTGATCCAGAACTAGTATATTCTATGGAGATATATGTCTGATAGGTTTGGCTATATTCTTTCCCTAAACTTAAATCAAGATCATTACATAATTCTTTACATTTATAGTTGTTTGTCTTTATCCCACCATGGTAATGGAGAGTCAATGAATGCTTGGTTGGCATTTAGCACTTTCTTATCATCATCTTTTGTTTGAATCCAGAAGTAGAAGGTGTTTTAAAGAGTTTTGTTTTTTTTGGATTAGGTGTACCCTCCTTTGTGATGACACGTAACTAATTGAATATTTGAAGATGTTAAGTTGATCACCAAAATGTAGAAGGATAATGCAAGACATTAAATAAGTTAATGGATTGTATTTTCATTGATGTCAAATTGATATAATCTAGTCAGTTATAATCAAAGTGTCAAAGACTTCCGAGAACCAAAGAGATAAAGATTATTCTTTTAGTAATGCATAAAAGATAAGCATTTACTATGTGACTTCAAACACCGATGGTTAGTGGAACCTGACAGAAAGAGATCACCGAAAGTCAAGTCATAGTGATGCCTAAGCAAGAAAAATGATGAGCATTACTGATGAGAAAAATCACAAGCATAACCGACGACCAGAAACATAGTGTAAACCAAGAGAGAAGCCTGAGGAGAACTAGAGTGTTGACCAAAGATATCAAAGAGTTAGAACACCAAAAATAACTGAAGTTCAGAAATGACAAAACATCTAGCTGGCAGAGCTAAATATAGACTTAACTTGTAGTTATCATTGTTTTCATCAACAAGATAAGCCAGAGATAAGTAAAGGATTTAATGTTTTTTTGTCCAGTTGGCAAGAAGATCTCTGCGAGATAAAATGTGAGTTTTTTTCTTTAAATCTAATTGGCTAAGATTGTGGATCACACCAAGATCAAGAAAATCAAGAACCTAACAATGGTGATATCATGTCTATTTAAGGGACAAACATGATTCATTATTGATAAAGGGGAGTGAATGAAAAAGAGGATGCTAAAGAGAAATTGTTGAAGAGAAACTTCATACAGTCCTGATCAATCAAGCTAAGGAAAGAGCTAAAGTTTTTTGAGGACACCGAGCAACAAAGCATAGCATCACCAACTATAACTAAAGTGGAGCAAAGGTATTAACAAAGATATATTTATCAGATTAGTTTTATGAGATTACAATAGATTTGAAAATCTACAAGCATAATTTTTATATGTGAACAGATCATACTATTTCATTTTAACCATTGATATAGAAAAACTCTTAATCGAGCAGGATTTAAAGATCCTTTCTATATTGATATACATCCCAAGGAGTATCAAAAATTTTGATCATGAAGATAGCATGAGATGCAAGATATTTATTGACAGGCCAAGTGAGTGTTTGATCAAGGAAGGTAGCATAAAGATGCCCGATATCAAGTGACATGCTAAAATTTTAAATCCTCTAACAAGGTCAGACCTAAAACTGTGTTTGTAACCTTTAACAAGGTTGTCTCTTCACCAAGATCACTTCAGAAGAGTGAAAATTTTGGGTTACTAGTCCCAAGTGGTTTTTCCCCTAACAGGGTTTCCATGTTAAAAATCCATGTGTCAATGTGTTTATGAGTCATTACTTTAGTGTTTTTTATTACACATATCTTAACTAAATTGATTGGTATACTCTAGATAATTTATTTTCTTTCGGTAAATTAATAGACTGCTATTCAGTAAACTTATAGTAAGAGGTTTAACAAAGCATTCCGAGTAGTAGTAATTTGATAAACATATTTGGAGGAATTTGTCTTATAGGACTGAAGATAACTAGAGGCTTAATATTGTGGTACTAAATTTTTGTGTTGATTATTGGAATATTTTGAGGCCACTGATTCACCCCCCCCTCTTAGTTATTACTAAAAATTGGTATTAGAGCTTGTGTGCTTAGAAAAGAGTTTAACAAATCAAGCAAAAGATCACAAGATGAATAGATGAGATGTACCCAAGTTGAATAAAGACAACTTTGCATCATGGAAAAGAAGAATAATAATCCACCTATCAAGTATTGGAAATGATATTTTTCAATGCTTAGATACTGAATATGTGCTGCCTATAGGACCTCACACTCTTGAGAAATTAAGAATTAAGCATGAGCATAATTGCATGATGATAGATCTTGCTTCATCACTCTTCGATGCTGAGTTTGGAGATGTGAAAACCTGCACCACTATAAAGAAAATGTGGACATGGAGGAGATGCTAATTTACTAAGAGCGAAGGCAGAAATCCTAAGAGGGAGGTTTGATGACCTAAGGATGAAAGAATGAGAAAATATCACTCGGTATAGCTGCAGAATCAAAGAGGTAGTTAATCCTATATGGGGAGTTGGAGGTGTACTTGAAGAGGAGAAAGTGGTAAGTAAAATCTTAAGAACCTTACTACATGTATATGCTATTGGAGTTTCTTCTATTCAAGAAATGAGAGAAGTTGCAAGCAAAAAAATTACTCTAGATAGTCTGATTGGTAGGATAGTTTTGTTTGAGATGAACAACTTTGATAATAGTGTCTTACCATCTGTAGAATCTGCATTCAAATCTTATTTGAAAATAAGTAATTCAAGTCATATACATGCTATTAGAAATGATAGTGAAAGTGATAATGAGGATCAAGGACTTGATGAGATAGAAGCACTGATGGCAAGAAGATTGCAGAGAGGCAAAGGTAAATACAAAGGTAAATTAACACTTGTATGTTTCAATTGTAAAGAGGTTGGACACTTTTCTGCAAGATTTCCAAATAGAAGAAAAGATGATAGAAGTAATAACAAATCATATGAGAAGAAGTTTAATAGAGGTGATAACAGAGATTATCAAAGCAATCAATAATATGAAAAGAGAGATACCCAAGACTACAAGGAAAAAGGGAAGAAATCTTGTTACCTAGCTGAGAACAGAGCTGGTAAAACTGACATCGAATGTGAAGAAGATATTGAGATGGTATTTGTGGCCATGAAAGATGACTTAGATGAAGAAGGAGAAAGGTATGAAACTACACTCATATCTAAGGTTAGTAAGGATGATTTATGGATCATAGTTAGTGGCTACACTCACCATACGACCGGTGATAAGAAAATTTTTGAGACTTTTGAATACTATAATGGTGGTTCAGTAAGAATGGGTAATGATACACCTTGTCTAGTTGAAGGTAAAGGAACTATAATCTTGAATAACCTGATTAAATGTGAAAATGATTACTAGGGAAAAGGACTAAATTATAATTTGTTAAGTGTCTCATAGCTGAAAAATTTAGGTCATAGAGTAGCATTTGAAAATAAGAAGACAGAGATCTTTAGTGAATCAGGAAGGTTGATTGGAACCAGTGAGCAGACAAAAGGTAACCTTTTCTATCTTGATTAAATTAACACCACTTGTTTGATGGCTAGAAATGAAGACATATGGTTATGGCACAAAAGGTCGTGTCATGTGAAATTTGACAATATGATAAAGATAAGAAACAAGAGGAATGTTAGAGGCTTAACAGAGCATGATTAAGCTAGAGAATATCATGTGCAAGAATTGTCAAAAGGTAAGATGACTAAGTCTAGTTTCAAGAGTAAAACCCATACATCTAATGCAATTCTAGAATTGGCCCATACAGATCTATGTGGACTCATGAGGATAAAGAGATACTATGGAGATAGGTATTTTATTCTCTTTGATGATGATTATTCTAGAATGATGATAGTAATGTTTTTAAAAGATAAATCAGAAGCATTCAAGATGTCCAAATGGTATAAGGCTATGGTAGAAAAACAAAGTGAAAAGAAATTGAAATGCTTAAGCTCAGATAGAGGAGGGGAATTTACTTCAGATGAATTCACTAACTATTGCAATGAGCATGGAATTAAAAGAGAAGTTTCTCCACCAAGGACACCATAGAAAAACAAAATTGTTGAGAGGAGAAACAAATTAATTGTTGACTATGCAAGAACATTGATGATTGAGAAAAGAATCACTCAAACTTTTTGGATGGAAGCTGTCAGTACTGTTGTATACACACTAAATAGGGTACAATTGAAGGACACAAAGAAGACACCCTATGAGTTTTGGTATGGCTATACACCCAATGTAAGTTACTTCAGAATCTTTGGTCATCAATGTTATATTTTGAAGGATGATAGAAATGGAAAACAAGACTGTAAAAGTGAAGAAGGTATCTTACTAGGGTATTCATCCAAAAGCAAGGCATATAAATATCTTAACAAGTCATCTAAAAAAATCATTGAAAGTGCAAATGTGAAAATAGATGAATTTGCAAAAAAGAATGATACATAAAGAAACAAGGAACCAAAGGACTACAATAGGTTTGTTTATACAAAACCTGACACTCTACCCAAGAAACAATGTATCGATCCCAAGAAACAAAACATTACACCTGAGCATCAAGCTACAATTATCAAAAATTAGGAAAATCTTCAAGATGATGTTCTGAGCGATGGAGATCAGAATGAAGGTCAAGAAGCTGATCAGAATAATGAACACAGAGCTGAACCAAAACTTTCCAAGTATGTCAGAAGAAATCATCCACAAAATCAAATCATAGGAGATAAGAAGGCTAGAACAAGAACAATAAGTAAGTCACTAAACACTAGATTTTTACTTTGTAATTTTGAGCCTAAATCTATTTACAATGCACTTGAGAATGAAGAATGGGTCAATGCTATGAATGAAGAAATAGAATAGATAGAGAAGAACAGTACATGGACACTAGTACCAAGAACAGATGACAAGAATGTCATCGGTACCAAATGGATATTCATAAACAAGCTAGAAACAAAGAAATATTAGCATGCAAGGGATATGCACAAGAAGAAGGTATTGATTATTGTGAAACCTTTGCACCTGTTGCTAGACTAGAAGGAGTTAGAATCTTACTTGCTTATGCTGCATTCAGAAGATTCAAGGTATATCAGATGGATGTCAAATCTGCATTCCTCAATGGAATACTTGAAGAAGAGGTATACATTGAGAAACCAGAAGGGTTTGTTGATCCAGACAAGAGAAACATGGTATGTAGAGTACATAAAGCCTTGTATGAAAGACTTCACTCCTATCTCATTAGCACTGAATTTGTTAGAACAAATAAAAATAACAATATGTACTTAAAAGAAGATACTGATGATAATATTCTGATTGCTGAAATTTTTGTTGATGATATCATTTTTGGGTGAAATGAATTGTTATGAAAATCCTTTGCCAATGAAATGAGAAAGGAATTTGAAATGTCTATGTTTGGGGAGATCAAATTATTTCTTGTTCTATAGATTCTTCAACAAGATGCAGACATTTATATGACTCATTCCAAATACATCAAGGAAGTGCTGAAGATATTCAAGATGGAAGATTCCAAACCAGTTGGAACACCTATGGCTACTAGATGTAAGCTGAAAAAGAAGACAAATATAATGAGGTAAATCAAACCTTGTATAGATCTATGATTGGAAAACTAATATATGTTGTTCATACTAGACCAGATATAGCACATGCAGTAAGAATAGTTGCAAGATTCTCTACTAATCCCAAAGAATCACATATGACTACTGTCAAGATAATTCTGAGATATCTGAAGAGCACCAAGGACTATGGATTATGGTATAAAAGAGAAGGAAAATTTGAACTACAATTCTATACAGATGTTGATTGGGCTGGAAACATTAATGACCAAAAGAGCACAACTAGAGGAGCATTCTTCATGGGTGACAGAATTATCACATGGATAAGAAAGAAGCAAGGATGCATCTCTCAGTCTACTATAGAAGCAGCGTATGTGGTTGCTGCTGCAAATTGCTCAAATATTGCATAGATCAAATAGTTATTAGAAGGTATGAATATGAAGATTCTTGAACCAGTAATTATCTGCTATGATAATACCAGTGCAATTAACATTTCTAAGAATCCATTCATGCATGCTAAGACTAAGAAAATTTCTATGAAGTATAACTATCTAAGAGAACAAGTGCAAGAAAAGGAGGTGATTCTAGAATATGTTCAATCAAAGGAACAATTAGCTAATATATTTGCCAAGCCATTACCGAAAGATACTTTTGAGTATCTAAGACAGAGACTAGGGGTCCAACCCTTGTCTATCGGTTAGTAAGATGACTACAAGATTGCATCAACCTGCACATAATATGAAGATCATTCATGTTGATGCAAACACTAAGATGGACAATAAAAGATACATCTATACACATCAAGGTACAAATCTACACCGAACACCAAAGACAATGTATTGCTTATGGATAGGGAAATTCAAGGAATATATTATGTAAAGGATGGAAGATGATAAAAACAAGGAGATGAGTTTTTGATTGGCATTGTTGTCAAAGGGAGAGATTATCATTATCTCATTATCATCAGGAAGAGATCTCCATTATTATAAGAAGGAGAGATTATCTCATCATCATAAAGGAGAGATATAAGGAATCATAAAGGGGGAGAATTATCTCATTATCATCAGGGACAAATATGATAAAGGGGGAGATTATCTCATTGATCAAAAAAGATTATATCATTATCCAAAAAGTGAAGTTCCTGAGAATCAGAAGGAAGATTTAATCAATTTTCTAAGGGAGAGAAATTGATTACATATGAAATATCCATCTTTAAGGGAGAGAAGTAAACAAAGGGAAATATTTCTGACAAAGAGAAAGATTGTTTTCAAAATAAAAAGATATTATCAAGAGGAGGAATAGTCAAGGTAGAGCACATATAGAACAAAGATATCAAATGATGCATCTATCTAGTGAAGGGATTAAGGACTGAAGACAACCACTCCGCATGAAACAAATCAAACCTATTTGAGCTTACCGAGAGCCAGACATTTGTAATAGTTACATTAGGAAAGCTTGATCAAACTATATATTTCATATTGTATTAGTGATAGTATAGTATGATAATGTAGTGTGTTTCAATTAATGCCAAAGGGAGAGATTGATGACATGTAACTAATTGAATGCTTGAAGATGTTAAGTTGATCACCAAAATATAGAAGGATAAAGAAAGACATTAAATAAGTTAATGGATTGTATTGTCATTAATGTCAACTTGATATAATCTAATCGGTTATAATAAAAGTGTCAAAGACTTCAGAGAATCAGAGAGATAAATATTATTCTTTTAGTAATGCATAAAAGACAAGCATTCACTGTGTGACTTTAAACACTGACAGTCAATGGAACCCGACAAACAAAGATCACCGAAAGTCAAGTCACAATGATGCCAAAGCAAGAACACCGATGAGCATTACCGATGAGAAGAATCACAAGCATAACCGACAGCCAAAAACATAGTGTAAACCCATAGAGAAGCCCGACGAGAACTGGAGTGTTGAACGAAGGTATCAAAGAGTTAGAAAACCAAAAATAACTGAAGTTTAGAAATGAAAAAATATCTAGCTGGTAGAGCTAAATATAGACTTAACTAATAGTTATCATTGTTTTCATAAAAAAGATAAGCCAGAGATAAGTAAAGGATTTAATGTTGTTTTGTCTAGTTGACAAGAAGATCTCCGCTAGATAAAACAAGATTTTTTTCTTTAAATATAATTGGCTAATATTGTGGATCATACCAAGATCAAGAAAATCAAGAACCTAACAATGGTGATATCGTGTCTATTTAAGAGAAAAACTTGATTCATTACGGATCAAGGGGAGTGAATGAAAAAGAGGATGCTAAAGAGAAACTGATGAAGAGCAACTTCATACAGTCCTGATTAATCAAGCTGAGGGAAGAGATAAAGTTTTCTACGGACATTGAGAAACAGAGCACAACATCACCAAGTAGAACTAAAGTGGAGCAAAGGTATTAACAAAGATATATTGATCAGATTTGTTTTATGAGATTACAATAGATCTGAGAATCTGCAAGCATAAGTTGTATGTGAATAGATCATACTCTTTCAGTTTAACCATTGATACAGAAAGTCTCTTAACCGAGAAGGATTTAAATATCCTTTCTATATTGAGATATATCCCAAGGAGTATCAAAATGTTTGATCATGAAGATAGAATGAGATGCCAGATACCTATTGATAGGCCAAGTGAGTGTTTGATCAAGGAAGGTAGAATAGAGATGCCTGATATCAAGTGATAGACTAAATTTTTAAATCCTCTAACAAGGTCACACCTAGAAATGTGTTTGTAACCTTTAACAGGGTTGGCTCTTCACCGAGATCACTTCAAAAGAGAAAAAAATTTGGGTTATCGGTCCAAAGTGGTTTTTCCCTTAACATGGTTTCTACATTAAAAATCCATGTTTCAATGTGTTTATGAGTCATTACTTTAGTGTTTTGAATTACACATAGCTTACCTGGATTTATTGGTATACTCTAGATAATTAAATGTCTTTCGGTAAATTAACATACATCTATTCCGTAAACTTACAGTAAGAGGTTTAACAAAGCATTCTGAGCAGTAGTAATTTGATAAACATATTTGGAGGCATTCATCTTATAGGAATGGAGATAACTAGAGGCTTAGTATTGTGGTACTATGTTTTTGGGTTGATTATTGGAATATTTTGAGGCCACTGATTCACCCCCTCCTCTCAGTTATTACTAACACTTGGTTTTGCAAAGCCAAAAGTGGAGAGGGTAGTCTTGTCCCTATAGTTGGTCCAGTTACCTTACATAGCTTTCACACTTGGAGCTAACCACTCTTAACATCAGTCTTAAGATATATTGGTTTCTTTTCATAGTGTAACAATTTTAAACACCAAAAGTATATAAGGAAGTTGACACGATATGGAGAGAAGCTTTGAAGGTTGATAGAGTAATGATGGACCAAGAACTTGCACTATTGCAACCTAAATTAACAAGTGAGGATATGAATGTAATGGTTGAAGAAATGTGAGGAGAATCAAAGACAATAAATAGAGTAACAAGGATTCTCATTGGAGAAACACAAATGGTAAGAGATGAGATAGTGGATTTATGGAAAAAGTTATTGAAATATGAGACAAGAACCAAGGAAAAATTGGTAGAAGAGAAAGAAAAAGATTAAGAGTCTTAAGCTAAAGAGGTAAGAGATGTCATAGATACTGTTATCTCTAATATAACTGACTAGATATAGAATATCAAGACTCAAACTCAAGTGGATGCACCAAATGATCAAACCAGAGAGGAAGTGATAGAAAATAAAAGTGAAGAACAAAATATTGATGAAGATGTACTGTCAATGAAGAGGAAACTAGTCCTAACTAGTGATTCTAGCCATAAGAAAAAGAGTAGAAAAAAATATTCAACTAGTTATAAGGAAGAAGATGAAGGAGAACATGAAGATGAAGAAATCCAATAAATTATTGACATTACTAAAATGAGTCATAAGGATCTGATGAAGATGTCTGAGAATATTAAAGAGAAAGAATAAAGAGATAGATTAAACTAAATGAAGAATATGGTAAGTGTGCTAAATGAAGCAAGGAATATAATTAGTAATCTAGTACCTGATGTGCAATATTATAAAAAAGATAAACCTATTGATAAACTGGTTATTTTGGTCAAATCCATTTATGATCAAGTATCAAACTTGGAGAATACACCAATGATGTTGGCAATGAAAGAGTATGAGAAGAAACAAACTAACAAGTTGAAAGAGATTATATCAGTAGAAAAATAGTAACTTAAAGTTCTAGTGAAAAAAGTAAAGGAAATCCTACATGAGGTAGGATAGTTACTTGTAAAAGTGTTAAAGTTTACGTCTTTCACAAAAGACCTAGAGAAGAAGAGAGCGGAAGATCAACATGAGCTTAATTCTTTGGTTTAAATTTTTGATCCCCTAACAAGTTCAACTTCGTAATACAGTGTTAAGGTAAAAATGATTACACGTAAAGTGAAGCAGTTGCAAGTAGAGAAAGGTAAAAGAATTATAAAAATTACAGAGTTATAGACCTACTTAGCTCCCACAATAGGTCTTATGCAACAAAATGTGAGAGATGCAGAAACCACACTAATTCTACTAGACGTGATTACTTTTAATAATACGGAGGGGTCAACATTGGTAATACATGAACAAATTCTATCTATGGAGTGCTTACCAGAGTCATGGGAGAAGTCATTAGAGTCAACAAAGACACTCTTCAAGGATATCTTTGACATAAAGTAATTTTGGTATGTACTTGTGATCTTTTGTCATTGTTGACAAAAAGTGGGAGATATGAGTATGAATATAGCAAGAGATAGTATGAATAAAGTTAGGTGGAGCATGAGATGAATGAGTTGAAGTATGTATGGGTACAGTAAAGTTCAATACTTACAAAGTTTTTTCCATGATCAATGCCAAAGGGGGAGATTGTTGCATTATGGTAGTTTTTCAAGGAGATCTGAAGATTGGTCATAAGAAGATGCATAATTGGTTTTCATTGATTGAAACATTTTAAGTTAATATGATTGGAGAAACTGATAATATACATACATGATTGGTAAAGGAAGATGCAGTTAATTGTGTGGATCGGTGTACAGGAGATGTATAGGAACAAAAATTTTAGTCAGTTAAATTAGTAGCAGTCGAGTTACAAAAAATTTAGATGATGAAATCTTAGAGGAGACATTCATATGGTACAAGGAATTCATGGTTCTGGCCACGAGAACTAATTTGATGTTTTGAGTGAATTATGGTTTTGATGTGGAAGATAGTATACCTATTAGGTCACTGATCAAAATTTCATGATAAATAAGTTAAGGTGGTGGATCTGAGGTCGACTATCATTTATACAAATGTATATTGCATTTAGGGATGACATATTAGGTATGATTGATGTTAATTTCAAGGAGGTTGGTAAATATTTTGTGCCGACTCTGATGGAATTTTTTTAGGTCTTAAACCACTTAAGAACACAATATATAAGGAGATTTAAATCATGTGATTTTGGGTTGTGATTGTATTTTGAAGTGCAATGATCAAAGATTGAAGAAGTAGATATCATTACAATGTAAGAGAGAAAAGGAGAAGAGAGGATATGATAGGAAAACAATGTCATTCTACATATCATTATTGTTGGTGTTTCCTAATAGTTGCAATGGGTTAAATCCATTAATAGGTTAGATCCGAACAAATATTTATTGTTAATATTTTGATAGGTTAAATTATTTATTGAAGGTTGAAATCCTCTATCAAGGTAGACTCTAACAAGTCTTTTGGTACTCCTAACAAGGTACGAGTCACTTTTAATAGGGTGAACCCTAGAAAGGGTATTGTAGCTCCTATCTAAGAAAACACTTTTTACTACAATAAGGTGATTTGTGGGTGTCATCCCTAATTTGTGTTTTCCCTCTAACAAGGGTTTCCAAATGAAAAATATATTTATCATATGTGATGCTTTTGTGGATGCTTGGTGTTGTTTACTTCTATTTGATATTATCAGTTGCATGTTTAATTAGTTGGAAGCTGTTGATTAGCTTTTTTAGATCAGTGGTGAAATTTATTAAGTACTTGTCTACACTGATTCACCCCCCTCCCTCAGTGCTTGTGCATACTAACAATACAAATATTTATATGGCCTAAATCTTCCCTTTCAAGCTACAAAGTTGTGAGATGTTATTGGATGGAGGAATGCTATGTTCATTCCCATCGATCTTATCCGTATCGATTTCAATCCCATGTTGAGAGATAATAGACCCCAAAATATTGTTGAAATCTACACCAAGGACACACTTAAGGGGATTCAACCTCATTTTTTAGAGACAAAGTCTTTCAAAGATAAGATGAAGGTTATTAATATGATCTTGACAAAGAAAAAACTTTTCCAAAATATCAACTACATAATCCTCTATTGTAGTATGAATAAGGTCATGAAAGATGAGAGTCATTGCATATTGATAGGTTTCATCCACATTATTTAATCCAAATGGTGTGACTAAATAACAAAATGTACCCTAGCGAATTTTAAAATTTATCTTATACTAATCATCTAGGTTGATACAAATCTAATTATAACCTAATAAATGATCCATAAAGGAGAGTAGGGAATGGCCTATCATTGAATAAAAATCATATCAATATTAAGTGATAAAAAATGATATTTTAGAGAAGTCATATTAATATCTCAAAATCAATGCATATACGAATTCACCCATCAAGTTTACTAATTGGGACTATATTTAATATCTATGGTGAATAGTCAATAGGAAAAACAAAACCAACCTTCATAAAATTTTCTATCTCACTCTTGACTGATAAATCAACCCTAGGATTCATCTTTCAAATCTTTTTCTTAAAGGTCTTAGAATTGAGACATATCACAATATTTTCAAAGACTATGGACATATCAATACCAATCATTTCCTCATAAGACCAATAAAAAATATTAAAATATTGATGTAGAAGAACAGTATGCGACCTAGCTTATTGTAAAGAAAGACACTTCCCAATATTGATAATCCTCTCATAAAATTTAGGATCTACAAAAACATTAGTAGTATCTCCCTTAAAGAGAGTATTGTGGTCCTTAGTATGAAATATAGACGTGTTCTCACCATTAAGAGACAAAGATTCTTTATCGTCAACACCCATAATGGATTCTCCAAACTATACTTGGTTTTCCTAACAATATCATAATCAAAATTTATGGTGATAGGAAGGCAAGCCTGTGTAAGAACCCAATAATTCCTATTGAGCTTCCTCCAAAGATAAGATATCAAATGAAAATTCATTGGATCTCACATTTGTGTGAATTTAGTCAGGGTGAAATGGATTGAGAGGGAGAGGATCAATAGAAATCATGTTGATATTCAACCACGGTTTTTACTTGAGGGATGTGGTATGATATTTGAGTCTAGTGTTGTGGTGGCAGAGGTCAAGCTTCAAAGGAACTTCAATATCTTTTATAGTAGGACCCTAACCTCTACTCTTATGTGGTCCTAGAAACCAAATCATAACCTTGACCATAAAGGGATTGAAGTTCCAAATCATAAACTAGATACCAACTTATAGTCCATCCCATACTTGTTGGAGTATAGAGAATACTGAGAGGGGAGGGGGTGAATTAGTGTTATTAGGAAATTTAATTTTAGTTTAAATTTTAAAATAACACATCAGAGTTGCATATGGACATTAGTTCATAGTAGAAAAACAATGAATCTAAATGACACATCACAAAATAAAGAATACAGTTCTCAAAAGATAACACAATGATTTCATGATTGGAGAACCTTCACGGGAAATAAAAACCACTTGGAAATGCCTCACTGTCTTAATAAATAAAATTATTGTTACATAGGCATCACTGGCTAAATATACCCCAGTGACAAAAATGCCTCATTGGAAAAGAAATGTGCCTCACTGGCAATGTGCTCCACATTGAATGTTCCTAAAAAAAAACAACTACAAAGTTTCATCTTTGTATCATTATGAAAAATTTCCATAATATCTCATTATTTGAGATTTCAAGAATAAAATGTATATAAAAATTCTACACAACACCCTATTTATACAATATAAACATATAATGCATAGAGTGAATCACTATACACTATATCCTCACTTTAAATATTCATAGATATGCCAAAGTAATCAATGATAAATCCGACTCAAAACTTCTTTTAGAAGTTCCACTATGAAAACATTTTCCACAGTTCTGAACAATATAAATAATAATTTATATTTCCACTTGTGCATTCTATCTATTTCTTTCCCTTCCTTTTTCTCTATTGTATTTTTCTCTCATCACACACTTTAAAAAAAGAACCTGTATGCATATATATAATTTAAATAGTATCTATGTAATACCCTCATAATAAACTAAGATTCCCAAATCACACAAATGCAAATCCTAAACCAAAAATATAATACTAATTATCATCATGTTGAAGTGAGCTCGGTGATGATGACATATTTTACCATTAGTATCAAAGGAAAATAGTTTTGAACCATCGGTAACACCAACATCGAAGGACGGGTTTAGTGTAACCCAACAGAGTAGGTTACAATGTAAACAGACGACATAGTTTACAAGTGAAACCAAAATTTTTGAAGTGGAACCTGATAGAGTAAACCGACAGAATAAACTAACAGAGTAAACCGACAGAGGAACCCAATAGAGCAGAAAAAAAGGGAACCTGACAGATAGTTCACAGAGGAACACTGACATACAGACTAAAGAGAAAACTGAGCATTAGTCTACCGAGAGGCAGTTATATCCTGAGAAATGTGGATCTAACTTACACGTCAGATAAAACACTTGTGTTTCATATTTAGCTTTTTGATTTTCTTTAAATCCATTTCTTGAGGGACAAGCAATGTAATTGTAATTGTTTTAATCAGTCTAACTGATTGAAAAAATGCAAACTCGGAGATCAAGGTCAAGTTGTATACCTTTAATTATAGAGTTATCTTTGTAATACGTGAAAATAAAATAGGTCAATCTAATGAGTAAATAGATGTGTAATCAATTAGAACAAGAAGATGTGATGATGATTGTATCTGAGGAGCATATCTATGGATCAAACTAAGAGTTTCAAGTAGAAGGAAAACAAAAGATGAAATAGGTTATCAAGAACCAGAGTCAAGGCTACCAAGTAGAACAAAGGTATTGATCAATCACTATAGGTGATACATTGTACATGTGAACTTTATTGGATCTGTATTCAACAATTATAGATTACAGATACTCAGGTCAATGAATATTTTTGCCTACATTCTAATAAGTGTAGCAAATAGAAGAAATCCTTTGATAAGGTGGATTTAACAATCCTTTTGTAAACCTCTTAACCGAGTGCACACTAAACAGTGTTGCTAAAGCTATTAACAAAGTAGACCTTAACCAGTCTCTACATGTTACTCCTAACAGGGTAAGATCATCAGAAGTGATCAAACTTGTAATCCTTAGCCAACCTCTTCCATTCTACAGATAGTGAAGTTTTTGTGGGTTTCATCCCCACCGTAGTTTTTACCTTCTAACATGGGTTTTCTGCATTACCAAATCTTGTGTCATGTGTCAATACATTTCATGAATGTTTTTATGAATGTTTACAAGAAATTGATTTTATGAATTGATATTACATGCATAAATATAGAATAACAAAGATGGTCGGTAATACAAGTAATCGATTGCTAAAAGGATAAAGGTTAATTAACTAAAAGTTTTAAGGGTATTGATTTACCCCTCCCCTCTCAGTACACACCATTCCATTATTTCCAACAATTGGTATCAAAGCTAGATCTCTTATTTGGAAAAATTTAAATACTTGAGAGAAAAATATCATACAATGGAAAGGTATAAGCTAGACAAAGGCATTGAGAATCAGAAGCTAGAGATATAGATCTTCTATGAGAAATACAAGGTAGAAAGAATCAAGATGAGAAGCTACTGGATGAAATAAAGGTTATGGCATCTCACTGTAATGAAACAAACTATCATGAAGAAGAGATACCATATTTATTTTTCATCAGGATCTACATCTAGCAAAGCATCAGACACATCCGAGGGAAGCATCACAAGTCTAAATGAAAGCAATCAACATTTGACATAGCAAGTAAAGATACTACAAATCGGTCAATAGACATAGATGGTAAGGATGTTTGATGTCAAGAACAATGCTAGATAAGTTGAGCAAGAAAGAACATTAGCTATTGATGACAGGAGGAAGATCACTGAAAAGATACAAGAGAAAGAGTTAGAAATACAAAGACTTACTAAACATCATCATGAGATCACCAATCAGATTATTCTTATGTGTCACGAAAAAAGTTGAATGAACATAGAACTCATTGATAAAATAGAAGCAATTGGTGAGCTAAGAGAAGAAAATGAAAAACTGAAACATGAAGTAAGAATTTAGCAACAACACAATAATATGATTAAGAGAGCTGAATAAAGTACAAAAATGATGGATGATTTTCAGGATGGACAAAGAAGAGTCAAAAAAATAACCAAACTACGATATACCGATCATGGCAAATCACCATACCTAGCTGATCCAAAAGATGTCTACACAAATTCAAGACCAAGAAAGTAGTCATGCAATCACTATGGAAAACTAGCCCACACATCAAATGTTTGTAGGAGAAAAATGAAAGGTATTCCTAAATCCACATCTACATTCATAGGAAATTGTTATAACTATGACAAGAAAGGACATAAATCATATGAATGTAAATATAAGGTGAAAGAACAAAAGAAGGAAACCTACATGGAAAGGTATTTTCCCTCTTGCAAAATGCATGGGCACACATCTCTTGAATGTTCGAAGAATAAAAAGAAAGCATAGAAGCCAAAAGATCAAGAAACTGCTTATCAACCAAAAAGAGTCAGTAAATCATATGGTTGGGATTACAATACAAGGCCAAACTACACAACATGTGGTAGATTTGGTCACGTAGCTGCAAGCTGTATGAGAAAATGGACAAGAAAGTCTAGAAGCTAGACTAACCTAAAATGACATGCTTACACTATCATAGGGTTGGTCATCTAAGCAAGGACTGTAGAGACTGAGTGATAGAGGCAAGCACTTTTCCCAATGGAAACACCATTGTAGATATCAGAAGGATGAGAAATAAAATGTGGAGGAAAGCTACAAACATTGATGAAGCTGGACCAAGCAATGCAATTTTTGAAACCTTATCCAAAGGATTTGGTGACATAACCACCCCCACCTAAGAAGAAAAAGTAAGTATGGAACTGCATTATACCAAGTTATAATTTACATCAGTTCACATTGATGAAATGCCAAACTACCATGAATAAAGATGCACTATGGTATTACTTGTTATGAATTTGTGAATTCAATCACATTAGTCAATACATACCAAAAAGAATCAGTGTACATATAAAGCTAAGTTTCCAATACTTACCAAGAATCATCGGTTAACATTTAAAAAGATAAGTTGCGAGTGTAAACCAAGATCCGTCGGTAATCATGTAAAAATACAATGTTGTCTTCGCCATTTACCAAGATCCGTCGATGAATGTGTGAAAAGTCAAATGAGTTAACACCTCCCCCGAGCATTGCATTCTCACTGAGAATAAAGTGTGTGTGCTTCTAGAGAAACTTCATCTTTGACATGTGACAAGTGGTTGAAGCATTAAATGTGCCACTTAGGGCACTGTCTGTAAAAAGGGCGATGGATACTTCATTTCACTAACCCATGATTAAGAGCGAAGAAGCAAAGCGAAGCAAAGAACAAAGTTGCCAGATTGCACACTAGTACATTTGAGACCTGTTTTCAATGGCTATGCATCACAATTATGATACTGCAACATTGGGAAAGCGACACAGACCGGTGTTGCAGTTTTGGTGTCTGAATCATCGATGATAGCTATGTCTGTCTTTATTGCAATAGTCATGACCGTCGCAATATGCACCAGCTATGAGGGTTAGTATGTTGTTGTTACACATTATGAGTGTCGTTATTATGACAGGTATCCGATGGAGATGTTGTACATGTGACATCCACTTTTCAGACTATTCTGACATTTGGACGTCACGTGTAGTGTTCTAGCATCAGTTGTCTACTGAATACCATCGCAATGGCGATAGTATGCAATGTTTTAAAAAAAATATTTGTCATGTGCATGGAGTGGGACCTTAAAATATTGAGCTTCTCTTTGTTTCGAGAGCAGTTTAACATTCTCTACTTAATAGGGCCAACCAGGTGAAGGTGGAATCTCATCTGGCCCCTCCTAGGAGTCTCTTATGACCCTTTACAACACTTTAAGATCTCTAAGATGTAATCTTAGCGACCGTAAAGGGTCATAAAGGGTCATAAGGGATCCTAGGACACAACAACTAAGAAACATAATGTAGGCATCATGGTCACAATTGTTTGGAGACACAACATAATTGAGTGGTATACCCAGATGATGCCACTCAACCACTACTCCTCCAGTTCTAAGTTGGCACATCAGGATCCAAAAACTATAGATAAGGAATAAATTTAGAGAGCAGAGGAGGAGGGCCATAATGACCAAAATAATATAGGGATCCTATATTATTTTGGTCATTATAGACCTCCTCCTCCGCTCTCTAAATGTATTCCTTATCTATGGGTTTTGGATCCTACAGTGCCAACTTAGAACTGGAGGAGTAGTGGTTGCGTTGCATCGTCTAGGTATACCAATCAATTATGTTGTATCTCCAAACAATTGTGACCATGATATCTATATTTATGTTTCTCAGTTGTTGTGATATCTACATTTATGTTTCCTAGCTATCGTGTTTATGTGCATGTTCTTTATGTGTTTGGCTTCCCTCCCCCGCATCCAAAATGAGGTTTTCCCACTCTAAATCAAGAATTCACATGTAGCTACATAGAATATATAGTGTTAGAAGGCCCCAAATGGGCATAAATTCAATGTAAAATTATGGTATTGAATAGATAAAGTGGAACTAGAATTTTAGCAAGGCTGGGAAAAGTTTATGCATAATTATGAACTTTTTCCAAAATTCCAGTTTCAGTTTATCTTTACAAGACCATAATTGTACCATTGAATTTCTGCCCATCTGGGCCTTCTAACACCATATGTTCTCCTGGTTGTTTATGTTGTGTCTCCAAAGAATTGTGACCATCATGCCTATATTTATGTTTCTCAGTTGGTGTGAGATTAAAAGTCTTCTAAGGAACGTGTCATGTCTATGTAGAACTGCATAGGATCATCACCAAAGGGGGTTCCATATTAGAGAACTCCCTTTCACTTAATATTTATGAAGCCATCAATGGTATACTAATTGTTTAGGATTGTAAGTTTCCATTGATGGCTTCAAATTACCAAGAAAAAGGTGTTCAAAAGACTTAGCAGCCTCCTGAGCCTTTTGCTTGAATTTCTACCCATCTAGGCCTTCTAAAACCATATGTAATGTGGTGTGTTTATAGAAGACATCATACAAACCTTTTTATTGATCATATGTGTTGAAGGTGGCACCCGATGATGCTGCAACGACTATAGATATTAAATTTTGCATCACTGCCTGATGTCGTTGAAGCGGCATCAAACTCCATGTTCAGCACAATATGATCACTAGATAGGTATGTGTGTCTTCTACTTTTAAGTTGGGCTATTTTCATTCTTGCTTTATGAATTTGGGTGATCCTTGCCAATGTCTCTGGGGTTGAATCCAATATGCTCCTATATCATCCAAAACCTGAAAGGAAGTAAAAGATGGGGTTAGATCCAAAGGATCTAAGCAATGCTTGGAACCCTATTAATGATCCTCATCTACAATTACACATGTGCATAGTCAAGCCATACACTTCTAAAAGGAACAAGGATAAAATTTACAAAAACCCATCCAAGATATAGAAAATCATAACAAATTCATAAACAACAATAAGTTCATGAGTTTATCAAAATATGTCCAATGTATCTACATGAAATTCTAAAAAGTTTTAGTATCTACAATAGCCCTCTGTTAATCACATTTATCCATATGGTCCCAACAAAGTAGCGCACAAACTACACAAAGAAGGCATCGCTGAAACATGATTTCTGCTTTCGCCATTGAAGCAATCTCGGTGACACTAGCTACCTCTTGAGCCTTGAAAAATTTGCACTCATTTCCTACATCAGGTATAGACGTAGATGGGGTAGATGTAAATGTGGTTTCATGGACCCACCGAGAATATTGACATCCACTATTTCCCTGCAATACCAAATCTACATCAGTTCTTCCTAAAATGATTATAACTTGTCACGTTACTTTTGAACATTAAAATAAAATTCCATATCCAAACCTTTTTCCTATATGGGAAACCCCAAAATGGACACCCAAGATTACTTTTTGTGCATGACATCTTCAACACACAAGGGCCAACACCACATTGACACAGGCACATTGATCGAAGCCATCAATGCTATATCGATAAATATTGCACTATAATTCCAACATATCATTTTGTTTAGTTGGTTATTTTGTTCATTCATACTTATTATAATTGCAATAAAAAGAAACATACTAATCATGTAGACAACATCTCAAATCAAATTGAAAAATGACTATTGTCAATCATAGTACATGTAAATGCAATGTCCTAACTGCACTTGATGGAAACCATATGCATAGTTGTGATTGAGACTTTTAGTCCTTACCACACATTGAAATGCATGTAAAGGAATCTACAATTGGGGGCATTTCAAATCTTGATATTTCTATCAAGATTCAAGTGTATAGTTTGACATTCACAAATTGCCTTGTGTTAGCTGCAATTAACAAACTAATCTCACAAAAATTGTTGATGTTTTGACAATTCCACTCATTACTTCTTCTCCGCTTGAAACAAGTGGGACTACTTGGGAAAGATGAGTAGGCTCTACTATACCCTTTTCCATGTTCACTACATACACAACTAATTTCTTCTTTTCTATCTCCATTCCTCATCATGCTTCATCCTTGTTATATTCGTGGCCAAAATATTGATATTTAGAGTCTACTCACTTTCCCAGGTACTCCCAATTGTATGAATTGGAGTTGAACCATGTCTCACCTACACTCTTGCATGTCATTGTCAACATATGAATGATTTTTGTGACATGATAAGCAATTTGTGCATGTCAAATTCATGGATGAAACATGGTTCAATGAGTTTGACTCAAAAAACTATACACTTGAATCCAGATAGCAATATCAGAAGATAATGAAAAGTTTTGATGAAATTTTAATGGGAGATGTAGTCGGGTATAAAAATGAATGGTCCATGAAGAACAAAAGAACAAAAGACTAGCGTCAAGCATTCCAAATGTAAAGATGTAAACAATGCCAGTATTAAACAGTGAGCTCATACACAATGCATGATGCCCTAGCTTTTAGCCCGTGAGCCATCAAGATATTTCCTCATGAAATGATCATCAACAAGGAGTATCACATAGTGAATATCAACAACAAAACAAATATATACGGGGAGTACCACATAGTACCAATGGGGAGTATGGCCACATAGTACATAAATATACATATACATACATATACATATATATACATACATATACATATATACATATACATATACATATATACATAAATATATATACATACATATATATACGTACATATGTATATACATATATACATATATATGTATGATGTTATTGTTGTCATTGCATGCTTGCTACTGTTGTGCACCATATATTGCTTTATACATGATAAGAAATTTGTGCATGTCAAATTCATGGATGAAACATGAGTCAATGAGTTTGACTCAAAAAACTATACACTTGAATCCAGATAGCAATATCACAAGATAATGAAAAGTTTTGATATTCAGATTTACATAAGTTTTTGTAATGATAATCAGATTTACATAAGTTTTTGAATCCAGATAGCAATATCATTAGCTAGATAAGTTTTTGTAATGATGATGAACATATGGATATCTAGACCCTGAGTATATATCAACAAAAACATTTACAAAGAAGAGTATTCCAAACATTATGTTAAACAGTTAAGTTTCATGTCTACGTTTGATCTAAAGATGGCCTATTTTGTTGATAAAAATCCCAACTCCAAAGAAGTAGTCCATCATAACATTCTTATTGTCACAAGTGAAAAAATCTTCATTGTGACCATGGAAGATACTCATAGTAGTGTAGTCATCATTAGCACAAGATTTATTGAACACCTCCCATGCCTCCACCATTTTATTTCCAAAGCCAACTTTATTATCAAAAATTGAGCCAAACCTGCCAGAGATAATGTTTGGATTGATGGTCTGAATCCCCTGTGCAACTTTTTGTGAATTGTTGGAAACAACCACATGATTAACCACCTTCAAGACCCATTCTAACCGACTGATAACTTCAAAGAGAGTATAAAATACTATTTTATAGATCACCCTAGCATGTACATGCGAGCCAACAATATTATGTTTCAGGAGGTAGAGAATAGCATGTTTGATGTCATCATCATACACATTAAATAATATGGAGCACTATTCTTCCAAGGACTCCAAATGACAACATTCAATACCAAATTTTATATCCATTGAGAAGACCTAAAAAAAAGTAACAATAATGAAAATAGTGAATAAGTATCCTAACATAATGAATAAGTGTGAAAAATACATTGATCCAATAACAAAAAATACATTACAAATGCCAAGCTCAGGGTCTCAATGAAATAAACAGTGTTTAAAACAATATATGGTGCACACAACAAAAACAAGCATACAATGACAGAAATAACATTGCATGATGCCCAAGCTCAAGGGTGAAATACATTGATCCAATAACACCAAATACATTGCAAATGCCAAGCTCATGGTCTCAATGAAATAAACAATGTATAAAATAATATATGGTGCACAAAAGTAGCAAGCATACAATGACAACAATAACATTGCATGATGCATGAGCACAAGGGAAAAATACATTGATACAATAACATAAAATACATTAAAAAGGCCAAGCTCACGGTGTTAATGAAATAAATAGTGTATAAAACAATATATGGTGCACAACAGCAGTAAGCATACAATGACAACAATAGCATTGCATGATGCTCATCTATTATAGAAAATTCAAGTAGTACAGGCATACATAAGAGGATGAACATAAATAATAAGGGTACCAGACATTGCCTGAAGTGATGAGTTTTGACCCGGGTATGAATCAAGTGTGCTCATGTGATGATCCAAAACCTGTAAAGAAAAGAGAGATGTGGGTTAGATCAAAAAGATCTAAGCAATGAATGGCATCCTATTACTCATCCTAATCTATAATTATGCATGCACATAGTGAAGCCATACACTTCTAAAAGAAAAACCATGCTATAGGACATGTGCACTCAAAAGAATGCTATATAAAGGAAATAAGGTACCATGTTTTTTGTCATGAAATGATCATAAACGGGGAGTAACACATAGTGAATATCAACAACACTTCACACAATGCCTTGAAGGTAATAGAAACAATTCCTGAGCTCTCAAATCTCATGGGTCATCAAGCATTCCAAATGCAAAGATGTAAACAATGCCAATATTAAACAGTGAGCTCATAAACAATGCACGATACCCTAGCTTGCATCCCGTGAGCCATCAAGATATTTCCTCATGAAATGATCATAAATGGGGAGTACCACACAGTGAATATCAAAACCAAAACAAATAAAGAGAGATCAAACACTACATGCTATCAAAATAGAATGGCAGTGGTGATTTAATGCATCTACAATGTCAATAGCATGGCAATAATGATCCAATAACAGCAAATACATTACAAATGCCAAACTAGTCACGGTCTCAATAAAATAAAAACTGTATATATAAAACAATATATGGTGCACAACAACAGCAAGCATGCAATGACAACAATAACATCATACATATATATGTATATGTATATGTATATATGTATGTGTATATATATATATATGTATGTATGTATGTATATGTATATATGTATATACATATATATGTATATATAGGTATGTATATATGTATATGTATATAACAAACATATATCATAAGAGGGTCATGTGGTGCTCAAATAGTGAGCTCACAAACAATGCATGATGCCCTAGCTTGCAGCCCATGAGCCATCAAGAAATTACCTCATGAAATGATCATAAATGGGGAGTACCACAGAGTGAATATCAACAGCAAAACAAATAAAGACAGATCAAACACTTCACATAATGCCTTGAAGGTAATAGCAATGATGCTCTAGCTCTCAAAGCTCGTGGGTCATCAAGCATTCCAAATGCAAAGGTGTAAACAATGCCAGTATTAACATTCCTATTGTGCCATCAAATCAACAAATGCCATCAAAATTAAATTGAGTTAATGAAAAGACAAAGCTTGAATGCCTACCTCAAGTCCTGGCTGCCATATGATTGGTCGGTGCTCTATTTTTTATATACATATACCTATATATATATATATACATATACATATACATATACATATACATATACATACATACATATATATATACATACATATCTTTCAGAAGAATATGCATATATATACATACACATATATATACATACATATATATACACATATATATACATACATATATATACACATATATATATACATATATATACATATATACATACATAAATTTTAGAAGAATATGCAAGAGTACAAGCATACATAAGAGGATGAAAATAAATAATAAGGGTATTCAATACATGTAGTGAATTTAACACATCTGTTACAACTGCAGAGCCCTTCTTTTTTGTTTGTTTACTTTTACAGTATCACATGCATGCTAAGAAAAAGGACAGTGGAGGATAAGGATTCCCCTTCACAGGTACTTTGTGTTGCAGACAGTCCTTTTAGCATTTGATGAACCTTTTCTCTACCTATTAGTATTGCTACACTGTTGTGATTTTGTAGCTTTACTTTTTCAGAAAGATGGGTTCAGGATAGATTAGTTGAGTCATGGTAGTAATTCTCTTAGTATTGTAGCTCCTGGCATGTTGTTTCTGTGGTTGTGTATTCGCCAAGGAGGTGGGTATTCATGCATGTATGATAGTATATATACATTGAGTATTGATAGGACTTGTGGTTTGTGATAAATGGTTTAATGGGGGTGTGTTGTACATGTTTTGTTATAGGTATGTGTTGTCTATTCAGTATATTGTCCTTTCATATATGGATATGTATCTTTAATTGACTTCAGACTTGATCTCTTTTAGAAATTTGGCTGTTTCATTCTAAACATGAGGGGTTCTTATTTTAGTTGAAAATAATGTAATGTAAGCCATTGAATGGCATAAGGGATAGTTATGTAACCTTGGGGTCACCTGAGCGATCCAAGGACTTATGGAAAAACCTTCTAAATATCCTAAATGGGGGTATGAGACACCATGTTGTTGAGTTGACAATATTGGTTGTCAACTTGACAACACCATTAAGCCTATTTGGTTTTGATAGTCAGTTTTATGACTGTTATGGAACATTTTTGGGCAGTTAGGTGGTTGCAATCGGGTTTCTTTGAAGATTTTGAGTCTATTTCTTTGTTGATCCATGTGAGTTGAAAGGGGGGTGTAGCAATATAATGACTAATAATGATGATTCTATATGATGAAATTCCATATGTGCAAACCAAATGAAAGATTCATGTATGTATGTATGTATGTATGTATGTGTGTGTGTATGTATGTCTATATGTATGTGTGTATGTATTTATGTATGTATTTATGTATGTATGTATGTATGAATGTGTGTATGTGAAAGATCTAAATGTATGTATGTATGTATGCATGTATGTATGTGTGGGTGTGCATATATAGACACACACATATACATATATAAATATTCACACACACACACACACACTTACACACACACATATATATACAAATATACATACACACATGTGTATATATGTATGTATATGCACATATATACATGTAAATATATAGGTATATGTATACATACACACACACACACACACACACCCAAGAGTTATTGTGTCTATGGATATGTCCAAACATGCAGCAAGAAGCATAGTAACTCACAAATAGATTTTTAACAATTATTTGAGTTCAATAACATTTAGAAATTTGAGTTACAACCTATTAAACATGAAGAAATATACACAACATGAGGAAGAATTTCAACAATGATTCCAAATTTGAATATTTATACAAATCATTGACATTTAATACAAGTGAGATACTAATCTCTCCTTCATACTATTTATAAAAATCACTGACATTGAATACAAGTGAGATATTTATGCTCTCTACAAAGTCAACTTTGTAGGCATTAGATAAAAAATTCCTTAAGATCATACATGGACCTATCTTCTTCGATTTTAATTTATTATAGGCTCCTAGGTGTTTGAAAACCTTAGGAGTTTTTATTTTTCAAAGCATTTAGATCTTTCACATATTCCTCTAGCTCCACTATCTCCTAAGCATCATCTTCATGGTTTGATATATATACAAATAGTTACCTCATTGTACATTGGTAACCTAATTACTAGATGAGTGACTATAGTACCCTAGTTTGCATTATTAGATGATCTTGTTTAATTTGTGTTTATTTCATGAAAATATACATGTAAAGGAAAAGAAATTTCTGCATCTAAAGATTACATGTATATATTATATATATGCCAAATAACTTGTATGTACTATACAAGGAAAGGAACTAAAAGATAAAATCATCTAGGCTGTTGTGAGTATAGACAACTTTCAAAAGAATATGCAAGAGTACATGCATACATAAGAGGATGAACATAAATAATAAGGGTACTAGACATTTCCTCAAGTGATGAATTTTTGACCTGGGTATGAATCTAGTGTGCTCCTGCGTGATCCAGAACCTGCAAAGAAAAGGGAGATAGAGGTTAGATCAAGAAGATCTAAGCAATGAATGGCATTCTAATACTGATCCTTATCTATAATTATGCATGTGCATAGTCAAGCCATACACTTCTAAAAGAAAAACCTTGCTACAAGACATGTTTACTTAGAAGAATGCTATAGAAAGGAAAGAAGATACCATGTTTTTCTTTATTAAATTATCATAAACAGGGAGTACCACATAGTGAATATCAACAACAAAACAAATAAAGAGATATCAAACACTTCATAGAATGCCTTGAAGGTAATAGCAATGATTCCCTGGCTCTCAAAGCTTGCGGGTCATCAAGCATTCCAAATGCAAAGATGTAAATGAATGCCAGTATTAAAAAGTGAGCTCATAAACAATGTATGATGCCCTAGCTTGCAGTCTGTGAGACATCAAGAAATTTCCTCATGAAATGATCATGAACGTAGAGTACCACATAGTGAATATCAACAAAAAAACAAATAAAGAGAGATCAAACACTTCACACAATGCCTTGAAGGTAATAGCAATGATTCCCTAGCTCTCAAAGCTTGCAAGTCATCAAGCATTCCATATGCAAAGATGTAAACAATGCCACTATTAAGCAATGAGCTAATAAATAATTCATGATGCCCTAGCTTGTAGCCTGTGAGCCATCAAGACATTTCCTCATGAAATGATCATCAACGGGGAGTGCCACATAGTGAATATCAATAGAAAAGTAAATAAAGAGAGATCAAACACTTCAGACAATCCCTTGACGGTAATAGCAATGATGCCCTAGCTCTTAAAGCTCGTGGGTCATCAAGCATTCAAAATTCAAAGATGTAAACAATGCCAATATTAAACAGTGAGCTAATAAACAATGCATGATGGCCTAACTTGCAGCCTATGAGCTATAGAGACATTTCCTCATTAAATGAGCATAAACACGGAGTACCACATAGTGAATATCAATAGAAAAAAAAATAAAGAGAGATCAAACACTTCACAAAATGCCTTGAAGGTAATAGCAACAATGCCCTATCTCTCAAATCACGTGGGTCATCAAGCATTCCAAATACAAAGATGTAAACAATGCCAGTATTAAACAGTGAGCTCATAAACAATGCATGATGCCCTATCTTGCAGCCCACGATCCATCAAGACATTTCCCATATTAACAATTCCAGAATTAACAATGCCAACAATGTCAGTATTAACATTCATACTATGCCATTAACTTAACAAATGCCATCAAAATGAAGTTGAGTTAATGAGAATACAAATCTTGAATGCCTACCTGATCAAGTCATGGCTACTTGCATATACAAAGATCCCAATCTTCCATAGGTAGGCCCTCTTCGTGCTAAATTAGAAATGAGACTTTTTTTTTTGTTTATAATCATGTGGATGTCACAATTCTGGCAGTACCGTCAGTATTATGACAACATCGAGTGCACTTGAAAAAAAACACAAAAATCACACACAAATGGCAGTGCCATTGCAAATTTGTGTTAAAATTTGACCCCAAATGTTGTAGTGGCAGAAGCATTTTACCAGTAGATTTACAACATTCAACTAGATTCTTCAATAGCTACAAAAGGTTAAGTAAGTTTCATCACCGAGCTCACTTTTTTTTTATGGGAAAAGCCCTAAATTTCAGAAACTATGGCAACCACATCCCGTGCAACAAAGATCAAGAATGGCAGGGGAATTAAGGTCAACCTAATCAAGGACACTATGTCTGAGAAACACAATTATAAAAAATTTCTAGAGGTTTCTTCACAACTCGATGATGCTAGAGCACTTTTAGGAATTCCACCTAGGGTTTTACTGATTAAGGATTCTGATCATACATACATTGTAAGATCGCCGAGATAGGAAATCTTGAGGTTGAGAAAGCTTACAAGAAGCTTTGCTCATATGGAAAAATCAAGGATGAACATAAACACATCAAGGTGAAAGGGTTCATAAATGCCCTAATGTTCCCAAAGGAATTTAAAACTGAGTGGATCTGGGTTGTGCTAAGTAGAGTGCATGACCGAAATATGTGGCTAGATGAGCCAAAACTGATCACTAGGGATGTGATACATGCTTTTACCAATTATGCTATAACTAACAAGGCCAAGAAACTAAAACACCCTTCTCATCCTGAGTTTGAGAAGATGACAGGTGCAGAATGGGATGGCAGAGGATTGAAAGTGAATTCCATCAAGGATCCAGAAATGAAATTTGGAGATTGTGTGCTAGGCTACAAGATTTTCCAAGCTAGCAGGATGAACAATATTGCATGTGGAGTAGTTGACATTGTTGACAAGATTGTAAAGAAGGGTCTACAGTTGGATCTATCAAAACTCCTACTGAAGTAATCAGATGAGAACATGAGAACAATCAGGTTTGCAAAGTCCAATTCATGTAAGTTTGGATCACTTTTAATGTGCATTTTTTTCTACTTCCAAGACTTCTTTCCATCTATTGGTAATGTCAACTGGGATACTACCTGACTAGTGACAATTCAAATTAGTGAATTCATCAAGTCACTAGGTGACAAATTCACATCAGTTATGGATGAATACTTCACTGGATTTAAGGACAAAATGTAGAAAAGAATGAGGATACTAGAACAACTGGTAGAAAAATATAAGACTAATATTTGTTTTATGGTGGACACTGATACCACCTTAATAAAAATAGTTGTACTGAGGAAATCATGGTTAGCTCCACTTGAATATGAGATAAAAATAGATTTAGACACCAATTCTATTGAAGCATTGTTAAATGAACCATTGGAAAAATCAAAACCAAGGTTTGGAACTTATGAGGAAGCCAAGGAAAGAATAAAAACAAGATTAGTTGTGAAGAATATTGACAAACAGAAAGACAAAATGGTAAATACACTTAACAAAAAGTTGTTGGTAGATGATGGAGAGTCATAAAAAAAGGATGAAACCAAGGGACAGTCACCCATCAGTGAAGAAGAAAAATTTAATGACTCTGAATCTACAGAATCGGATGCACCATCACCACCTCTTGCAAAGAAACCAAGGACTACTGCTGCATCAAGGACTAGAATTCAGATAGCTAAATATGCAAGCTCATCACTAGTAGAGAAAGGACAAGTGAGGACTTACAAGAGAAAGCCTCAAATAGGGAAACAAGCACCAACAAAAAGGAGGAAAATGATCAGAAGAAAGGAAGATATAGAGGACACTAAACAAGATGAACAACCTATAAAGAACAAACTTCCTACTACAATTGATGAGGTGTGTTCATCTACCATCAAGAGAGGTTCATTAAGTGAACCTAAAATTAGAAAATGGCTAACTCTAAATCATGAGGATTAGAATAAGATAGAGGAGGAAATCATCACAATAATGTGTATATTTGAGTATGTACCAATATAGTTTGAAGGTAAAATGCCACAAGAACTTCTAGATATACTTTCATCAAGGTGGACATTTGCATTACATTCTAAAAAATAGATAAGGGAAAGAGACCTAGCTTCTGTTATGCCACCCGAGTCCAAAATGGAGGAAATTGAAGAAATTATAAAGTTACACTCGAAGAATTTCTCACCAAAATTGAGAGCCTACAAAGTGTTACAGGGAAACCTAATTGAGATTGACAAAGCAAGTGAGGATGCATGGAGAAAAATAATTGATGTACCTCAAAAATACACAAGCCCTGAGAGAGCATTAGAAATCACCGACAAACCTCACAATGAAGAAACAAAGGCTATACTAAGCCCAGAGAACATTCTGATAAATGATGCTGAGGATGAAAATAAAATTGAATTAAACAGTGAAGCTAGTAAAGTAATGGATGACATTCCTCATATCTTGGAGTCATTAAAGGATTCAACCAATGTCACAGTCCAAGATATGACAATAATAGATATCACAAAGGATCTTTTAGAGAAAGTAAAGGCAGATGAGGATATCAATATTACCTCTGACCATCCCAAGGAATAGGACACAACAAAGGATGTTGCATAGGTGAACATACCAGGCCAAATGCCACTTTTGATACAAGATATCAATGTCACCCCATAAAAGGAGAAGTCCCCTAAGCATGATATAGGAATACATGAGGATAAGGGTGATGATGAACCAAAAAACAAAACTGATGAATAGAATAAAGATGGAGAGAAAAATGTAATAGATGGAGCACACAAAGGAACAAATGAAGGGCAAGGAGAAAAAGATGATGCCACTCCTAAGGATACCAAAGGAGATGTTGTAGATAAACCTAAGGTTGATGTGGAGATGTCCACTCCCAACTGGTAGATAGATACTGAGAAGTAGGAAAAATGCACAAAACCCCCAAAGCCTTCATCAAGCACATCATACCAAGCAAAAAAACTTGCTACGGTACTACATACAGGTGCCTCATCAACATTCTCAAAGAAGAAGAAGAAGAAAAAAAATAAAAAATTAGAGTTAACACTTGATGAGATTACAGAGATACTTGTTGGCAAGTAATCAATTTTGTGTAAATCTAATTTAATTTTTGGTTGTCATTTATGGAAACACATCTGGGTTTTAGACTGATTCTAGAAAAGATGAGTTTTGGGGATTCAAAAATCGGTTAAGTGTAGAGGCAGAGATACCAAAGTGTTATGGATGTCAAAGATCGAGATCAATGATTTAGGGAAAGCAAGCTTAGAGGAAGATAGTATGGGGTATGTATGACCTCCACCTAAGATAAATTTGTTTTTTGTTGATTATAAGGCAATTTAAATAGAATTGAAGTCAAACAGACTACAACATAACAGTGAAACAAAGAAGTTTGACAATAGTAAAGATTGAGGGAGTATGGATTGGACTCCAGGCAATCAAAGTTTTATTTTGGTTGTTAATATCCTCCACATTGACTATGAAAGAGCACCGACTATGCATTTAGTATTTACTATATTAAATGTATTTTGTATTGAAGGTCGACTTAGTAATATTTGTAATATTCATATTGAGATCCAACTTTGTAAAGTTGTGATATATATATGTAAGATCTTTTTAATGAAGATTGATGAAAGTTAAGTTGAATAGTTGGATAAGATATTGATGGAATAGAAGAGTAGAGAATGATAGAGATCATTGAAGAACTATAAAGGAACTATCTAAGCACCAGTGTTGCTTGTTTTGTTCATGACTGAGAACATTTTGTAAACTAAATTATATTGTAAGAGCTGTAATCTCAGTTGGCCCCTAATAGGGTGTTGTGAACCTTTAATAGGGTTTTTATTCCTCTAACAATGAAATGTACTATGTGATATTCAGCTCCTAACAGGGTTAGGTATCCTTACAAGGAAATTATACTTTAGTGCATGCTTGTGGGCACCATCCCCACCAGGGTTTTCCCTTGGCCAAAGTTTCCTCAAAAAAAAAATATGGTGTTATGAGTACTGTGTCATTTTCTTATGTTCTTTTCTTTACTAGAAGTGTATGATTAATATTTAATTGGTTGAATAATTTAATAAAATGCTATTATACTGATTCACCCCCCTCTTAGTATAATCTAATCCTAACAATTGGTATCAAATCTTTTGGCCCTTGAAGAGAAAGTATAACAACTTGAGGGAGATTAGAATGGATTTGGACAGTTTGCGAGAAAACTTTGATGGTGCACTTGAAGACCTTGATAAAGCAAAATAAGAGAATGGAGAGTTGAGATTCAACATATGAAGAGATGAGAAATATATAAATAAACTCAAAGATCAACTTGAGATTTCCATAAATCAAAGACAAGATCTTGTGGTTCAGATAAAAGAGGATTCAAATGAAGACAGTTCAGATAAGGTGAAGCAACTAAAAGAAGAGAATGAAACTTTGAAAATTGAAAATGAGACTATGGCTAAAGAAATATAGGTACAGAAGGATGAAAAGAAGAAATATGAAGAAGCTTTAAATAGTGCATTAGATCAGATAAAGAATGAGGTTGACAACTACAAGAATAACTATTTGGAAATGGAGAAATATAATTAGACTATAAAAGGTGAACTTCTTGAAGAAAAGAAACACATTGAGAAACTTCACACTGAAAGTGACTTGATTGATGCACAAAGAGACAAATAGATACCTAAAGGTGACATGAATGGTATTGGCTTCAATGAATTTGAATGTTTAAAGAATCAGGAAGAGAAATTAGGTGAGAAGACTGATGCTGACAAACCTTTTATTGAAGAACCTAAAGAGCAGATCAGACCCTTCAGAGGTAGATGCTTTGGCTGCAACATATTTCGACACAAGAAGAGAGACTATAGAGGTAATGCCCCTTTTAGAATTTTTTCTAGTTATTTTTTTAACTATAATGGATATGGGCACAAGAAAGCATAATGCAGAAGACCTAATCAATCAGGATATAGACAAGACAATGGAAGAGAACCTACAATGAAACCTACATGCTACAAATGTAACAATATTGGACACATTGCGAAGTACTACAAGTTGTAATTCAATCAGGAAAGAAGACCTCCTATATGCTAAAAATGCAATAATCTAGGTCATATAGCGAAATTTTGCAGGTATAATGGACCAGACAACAAAAGAGTACCACCTCCTATGAATTCACAAAAGAATGGAAATAATACTGGTAAGAGTGTTGCAGATTTGAAGAATGATTTTGAAATTTGTTTTAAGAAGGAAGAAGATAGCAATAGTGGTAAGATATGGAAGATCAAAGAAAATAGTGAGACATCAATTTAGGGAGAGTCAGTAGAGGCTACTAGATCTTTTCCTGATGATAGAAAGACAATCGACTTAATTGGCCGATCATGGACTTAGGGGAGCATTGGATAGAGACAACATAACATATTCTGCCATGAAATTCATGGATTGAGCTCATTCAAGATTGAATATAATCTTTGCCAACATCATGATGTATGAATCTAAGAGTGCAACATTAGATGACAAATATATTTTGTTCATGAGATCTAACAGCTGACTGGATAGTTTTAAGTGAAAGTAAAATTCATAACTTAAACTTGTATAAAGCACCACTTAATGACCTATCTCCTTACCATTTGATGAAGAGAGAGCTAAGGAAATCAAAGAGAAGAGAAGTTTAGATTATTCTGCATTGGCCGTGCATGATCAATTGAAGGATAAACTCAAAATTTAGCGAAAGAAAGGTATTTCACATCATCTAGACATGGATGCTCCTATTATTTTTTATGTTATAGATAGACCTAGGTATACTTCAAGAAACATCCATTCAAATCATGTGAAGAGGATCAAGAGGGAGCATTTTCCCAAACCCCATATGGCATGTTACATGTAGAAGATATTAGGGCTTACATACATTGTAAGTATGACATACTAGAAATTGATGATATATCAACTAAGATGGAGTATATGACTGACACTGGAGTCATGAGAGAAGAATACAAACATATTAATTAACTGAGCATAATGAAAATTCTAGATTTATGTCAATTCAATGAAGATGAATGGTTAAAAATACTGTTAAGTAGGGTTCATGATCAATTTATCTAGATTAGTGATCAACCTGTGAAGATTTGTAGTGACCTAATCCTTGAAATCATTGGATTGAACAACACTTGAGTCATTCCTATTGTGGAGAAACATGTGAAGAAAGAAGTTGAAACCCTAACTCATTCTAAATGGGATAGACGGGCAATGACAATAAATGACATCTTTCAGCAAGATGTAAGATTGGTTGCGATGATACTTGGGTAAAAGTTATACTATAGTAGCAGGCCTAATTTAGTATCTGCTAGGGTAATCATGATGGCATGGAGAATGGTGAAGGAGAATGTATAGTATAATCTATGCGAAGTTCTGGCACAACAATTCCTTGAGAATGTGAAGCTTGTGAAGAAGGACAAATTGAAAACCTTCATATTTGGTTCATTTTTTATGCATATGCTCATTCATATTGAGCACAATTTTCCTGGTTTACGTCCTAGTGGTTGGAAGTCTGGAGTACCCACTGACATATTGATTTCACAGAGCTATAAAAGATAGAATGCTACTTGGGTTGATGGATAATTATTTGGTATGCTCAAGATTCTACAGAGACAGATGAATACAAGATACATAATACATGAAGACATTGTTGAGAAATACAAAGATACAATGTGTTTCATGATTGAAACTAATTGTGTATGGTTTGAAGTAGTCATACCCAGGAAGAAATGGTGTTATCCCATGGCTAATGAACTGAGTTCTAAAGTGCTTACCATGCAAGTAGAACATGTCCTTGCATTAGATATTGGTACAACAGAGGAAAGATCAGGAACTTATGAAGAAAAGGAAACAAAAGTAAGAGAATAACAGACTAGAGGTCTGAGGAATAGAAAGATAGAAAATCTTGTACATTATTGTGGAGTTAAAGAAGGATTGACAAAAGAGGAACTTAAAAAAGTCAAAAGGAAGATGGAAGAGAGATCAATTGGACTAGCAAGTGGAAGTACTTCAACCCCTCCAACTCTTGATGTAATTATGGTAGACAGTCCACCTCCTCCTCAACAGGTAACATCACAAACTGAAAATATCACTTCCAAAGTTACAAGATCAAGCATGCATACATCACCTAAAGGGAAGAGCACAACATGAGAAGAGAATAAAAAAGAGAAGCAATTGTGGAATCCTGACATGAAGATGATAGAAAAGAGAGTAATAGAACAAGGTAAATTGGTCACAATTGAAAAATACTATGATAGGTATGAAGAAGCAAACAAACTTAAAGTTGATGACATTGTGATAGAGCACCTACTTACTTTTAAGAAGACACTATTAGAAATTGAAGGAAACATACCCATAGACCTTTATGGGAGATTGGAGATAAGGAAACATGTGGCACAAATTGAAGATGATAGAATCAGAAACCAAGAAATAGATAACATGCTACCTGCGATATCAGTTCAAGAAAGGGACAAAATTTACAAGGAATCAAAACTGCTACTAAGGACCAAGGTGAGATTACTGAAAATTATGGCAAGGAAATATGATGAAGTCACTGAGGAAACATAGAAGGCACTAGAGAAGATACTGATGAGTATTAATTCTAACAAGCCCTCACCTCCTAAACCTATATTGCCCACACAATTGGGAATGGGTGAGAGATCTAAGGCAACAGAGATATCTACTAAGAAGAGTGAAGTAGATCCTGTTAGGGATTTTTCTTGTATGAACCACAATGCTTGAAATGTCTATTTGAACCCTGTACCTTTTAATTCTGATTCAGAGACAAGAAAAGCCTAATTGCTAAGGACTGGATAAGGTCCTTCTTCGTTTTTGAGCTCCACAAATACTCAGGCAGGTTTTACCTCTTAAGATTGTTGTTTACACAGTATTTGT
>MU223308.1:1140162-1164121 GCA_018584345.1 Thuja plicata
TGGATAGGATTTGGTTGTGCTTGATAGAATCTTTGAGGGGATAAGTTGTGGGGATCCATGATTGTAAAATTGAAATACAAGAGAAGGTGCATCAGCACTGAATAATGCAATAATTTTGGTTCCTTCTGCTTGGGATTCTTTAATTTTTTCTGGGTTGCAACAAAACCCTCATGCATCTCATCAATTATGTGTTGAATATAATCATAACTGGTGCTTGAATGCACCTCCTACAAGTCTAACACCATCATCAAAATACCATGACCTATTCTTTCTGCGTCTCCATCTATCCCTAACACTCTACAAAGGGCAAAAGCATTGTACTTGATATAGAAATGTAGATCCTTGTAATAATATGGATATGGTTCAGCCTTAGGACCTATATGATTTTTCAATTCTTTTGTCATATGATTCTGCAAAAAGCTCTTTGCAACACCAGGCTTGGGACTATACCTCTTTTCTTGCTTCTTTATGTCAATTTTGGTAGACATAGTACTGAATAGGCCAAAGGCTTGCATAAAAGAGTTTCTATTTAGTATCAATAAGGCAGTGCCATCATCTCTTTTGATGGTCTTGGTTAGGGCATCATAATGATTTGCAAGGTTAAGGAAAAGGTCTACAACTAAGAATACATCAGGAACTAACAACCTAGCAAGACCACACATCCAAGGGTTTGAAATAGGGATGGGCTTATCACAATTCTTATAAAAATAAGTAAAGAGAGAGTACCCTGTTGTGCCCATGGTCGAGCATCGCGGATGTCCTTGAAATCATCCTTGAAAACACCTGCATCAACCTTTTTGTTTTGCGTTGAATCTGGCAGAAGATGCAGGAAATCATCAGAGAAGCTTGCCTTCCCTTTATGCTCTTGACCACTCCCACCACTTGTAGAAGCGACACTAGCTGCTCCACTCATGTCTGCAATTTCTTGTATCTCTTTCCTTCTCACCGATATTGAAACAAATCTAGCAGATAGAGTAGCAAATCATTCTATGCACAACTTTTCTGCAATTCAGAACTCTCTAATTAACCTTGGATACACTGCAACTGAACAGAATATCACCTTCACTGAAAACCTAGCAACTTGGCTCTGAAATCTGAAAAATCGATAAAGGTAAATGAATGCACTATCATCGGTTTATAGCTATGATTCAGAGTACATAGCTCATAATTTGGAAACATCAGTTCTGTCATTAATTTTCCATGCCGTGAACTTTGAAAAACCTAGCCGTAGTTGCACGAAGTTGACAGAAAATCAAATTTTCAAATATGAATCCTTGGCGCAATCATATAATGTTTAAGAGAGCTGACATGTCATCTCATGATTTTTTACTTGTCTCACATCTCAGCTACCCTTTTTCACTATAATCAAAATAAGAGTCTGTGATTGGTTGCTGAGTGATTCATTCTGTCATATCAACCACTTGTCGCCATTTTCTAGATCTTGCAATCCAATGACTGCGCGACTGTATTTAGTCTCTTTGTCGCAGGCCTTTGTTCTTAACCATGGTTTGATCTTGAGACTTGGAAACAATGCACTTTCTTACTCTGGCTGACCTAAGTCACTATCTGGCAATCAGGTGACACAAGTGAAACCGAAGTCGGGAAGAGTTAACCTTAACTCATCTTTCTTTCCCACACTTTGCAACTAGCCGTTATCATTAACCTTCACAGTTGTCTCCTTGTCGCTAGATTCTTATGTTTCCTTTTAAGACTAAGTGATAACCTTTAGTCACCCAGTTGGGAGATACATTCAACCTTCCTTAACATGTTACATGCGCCCTTTCTTTACTTACAGCGACTGCGCGACATGCCCCAATCGCCAAGTTGGGAGGAATTTTTCCCTGGGGCACTTTTCTTTCCAGACTTCACGACTGCCGCTGGATCTTTTGATTCCTTCATCTGACAGTTTTTGTTTAATCGCATAATGATCAGGCATACCCTTAAATTATTCTAAGACTTTACGATCGAAGGAAACATACCTTAGTCTCATAATCGCCCAATCCTTTTCTTCTTTCTGGCGACCTCCCGACAACCCACTTATTTTATGACAGATGTCATCTGATCATTGGTTTTACTTGTTACATACTGGAGAACTAAAGCATTCATCTTTTCTGGCGACATCCCGACTAAACAATGTCGCTAACTTCAAATGGTTAGTCGCATAGTCTGAAGTGAAATCACTTAACCGCCATCTGATTCTGAGACCACGCGACTGAAGGAAAACTTAACCATTAGCCATGGCCTGATCTAGTGACAGCGCGACATGAAGTAATCGCAAAGTCTGAGCATATTTTTATAACTGCGAGAAATCTTTCGCGATTACCCAACTAACAGTGGGTCCCATTTCTTACAAAGCTTTTTAACACGGATATCCCGCGACTACCCGACTAACAAGATATCGCTAAGTCTCAAAAGGCTGAAGGAATATTCTATTTTTTAACTGGACTACGTGACCCAAAGGAAAAGCAAAGTCGGGAGGGCATTTGGAATATTCGCTCGGGGTAACGCGACGAGGCGACCTGACTTAAAACACATGTCTTAAGTGATTGAAAAAGGTAACGCTGAAACATAAGACATGACATAGGGTTTCAAATTTTATCATTTAACACTTGGACAACTAGGGTTTAGCAGGGTTTAGCAATTTTGGGAGAGTTTAAAATCATGAAAACCTGAGATTTGACAGAGGAAAGACAACCATGAACAAGAGATAGCTAAGTTGCACACATCAGGACTCAGAGGGCAGGACAAGGAACGAGGAGAACAAGCAAAAACAAGAAATACAACGAACAGATCCACCACTATATTTCTATGTTTCTGGTGTAGCAGTAACTCTTGACACATCTCAAGATGAGAAGGACCCTTTTTCAGGGAATATGGATACTTCTATGGAGATGAGGCATAATAGAAGAAGGAAGAGGAACAAAAGAAGGAAGAAGAGCAGAAGGAAGAAGAAAAGAAGATAGATCAGAAAGAGGATAAAAAGAAAGAGGTAAACACGTCATCCATTTCATTGTTGGAAAGCAGTGATGTAAATGTTGACATCATATAGATGAAGTAGAACTAGTAAAATTGACATTTATTGCTTTGAACAAAGCAAAGGAAAGGTAGGAATAGAAAGGAGACAAGAAGGTAAAATTAATCACAAGATCAATTGATACTATAAACAAATTGCTTCCAAAACCTATTATTTTCTAGAATAAATATGACTTTGAGAATCTGAGAATCACACTTGATGAATTTGATGGGCACTATGAGAACCTACTGAAGATAGAAGAAGAAAAGGTAGAGAATAATTACTCAGAGAAGAAGCTAACAACAGTCTACAAATCTATAACATGGGATTTAGGCATTGTGAAGACTTGCTTGAAAAATGCAAGAAGCTGCATTGGATATGGGAGGAAATTGTTTAGTTATAGCATGAATCCAATAAGGCATGTTCAGAATGTAGAAGACACTATTGCCAAAGAAAGGGAAACTATGAACAGTATGATGGATGATTGTGAAACATCTTCACAATCCATAATAGATTTAGACACAAAAGTCACAAGAATTTTGGATAAAATCAGTGTACTAGATAATGAGAAAGGGAGAGTATTGACAAGATTCAATTTTCTAAAAAGCTTTGTTACTCCTAAGTTATCAATACTTGAAGTTCATATCTCCAACTTGGAGAAAGTGACAGATTCACTGGATAAATCTTTTCCCATATCCTTGAAAGAAGTTGAGACCACATCATTCACACTGAATGGCCTAATTCATATTAGCTTTATTCTTTTCAAGACATGGACTGTAGAAGTGAAGATCTTGGAAGATTCCTTTCAAGATATTTTGAAACTGTCGAGAAAGAATTAAAACCTTTTGGTTGTATATACACCTTTGTCATTTTTTTCAAAGGGGGAGAAGAGAAAAAAATATATGGATATTATTATAGAGGAGACAGATTTGTTGGAACACTTATTCATTTTTTTTTGACAAGTGTTGCCATCAATGCTAAAGGGAGAGATTGTTGGAAAGTAATCAATTTTGTGTAAATTTGATTTAATTTTTTGTTGTCATTTATGGAAACACATCAGGGTTTCTGACCGATTCCAGAAAATATGAGTTTTGGTGATTCAGAAATTGGCTAAGTGTAGAGGCAGAGATACAGAAGTGTTCTGGATGTCAAAGATTGATATCAATGATTTTGGGAAAGTGAGCTTAGAGGAAGAAATTATGGGGTATGTATGACCTCCAACTAAGATTGATTTGGTTTTGGTTGAGTATACAACAAGTTAAACTGAATTGAAGTCAGACAGACTACAACAGAACAGGGAAACAGAGCAGTTTGACAATAGAAAATATTGAGGGAGTATGGCTTGGACTCCAGGCAATAAAAGTTGTATTTTGGTTTTCAATATCCTCCACATTGACTATGCAAGAGCACCGACTATGCATTTAGTGTTTACTATATTAAATGTATTTTGTATTGAAGGCCGACTTAGTAATATTTGTAATATTCATATTGAGAGCCGACTTTGTAAAGTTGTGAGATATATATGTAAGATCTTTTTGATGAAGATTGATGAAAGTTAAGTTCGAAAGTTGGATAATTTTTTGAGAGAATAACAGAGCAGAGAATGGGAGATATCATTGAAGAACTATAAAGGAAATATATAAGCACCAGTGTTGCTTTTTTTGTTCATGGTTCAGAACACTTTGTAAATTGAATTATATTTTAAGAGTTGTAAGCTCAGTTGGCCCCTAACATGGTGTTGTGAACCTTTAATAGGGTTGTTATTCCTCTAACAAGGAAATGTACTATGTAATATTCACCTCCTAACCGATCTAGGTCTCCTTACAGGGACATTATACTTTAGTGCATTTTTGTGGGTACCATCCCCATCGGGGTTTTCCCTTGGCCAGGGTTTCCTCTAAAACAAAATATGGTGTTATGAGTACTGTGTCATTTGCTTATGTTCTTTTCTTTACTGTAAGTATATGATTAATATTTAATTGTTTAAGAATTTAATAAAGTGCTATTATACTGATTCACCACCCTCTTAGTATAATCCAATCCTAACAATACCAAAATGTGATCCAACAACACTGGATTATGAATCTATCATCATGTATCGATAGATATGTCAGTGGAAAGCTATTCAAGATAAGCTAAAAAAGGAGCACAAAGAATCCCAGGTACTTGAGACAACCAAAGAAATACTTATGTAGATTGTTCCTAATACAACCATTGATCAAAATGCTTCTATCATTGGTTAATTGGCCTTTCCTACCAAAGCTATCACCTCACAGAATATGGATGCAGAAAAGGCAATAGAAGAATGAGCAGAGAAGAAATACCAATACAAGTTAGCAGAGAAAATCAACAAAGAAGTGGCCAAGGATAAGATAAAGCTGTCTAAAATAATCACTAAATTAGATCCAATCATTTTAGAATCTATAGCCTTAGTTCAGAAGTTATGCACTTTAGGGAAATTCACTAAGGAAAATACTGAAAATATTGCACAAATAGATGCACATCTTACTGCTAGTGCAAAGAGTCAAACAAACACTAACAATGCAATGAAGTTGCATTATGAAAAGATTAAGGAAGATAAATGGTTGAGACTAGATATTTTAGAGGCAGAAACAATGTTCCAAGATGAGGTAACCGAGCTACATGCTCTACTCCTACCAAATCTAATATTACTGCAACAACATATGACATCGGCAAGCACACTGATTGCCACCCTTGAAATGTATGTGATAGAGAGCATATATGATATGCATGAAAGGATCACATTGGAGATCATGACCTTTGAACACCTTCAGGAGAAATGGGAGAAAATTATGGAAGGCATGAAGGACTCTCATTCTCACATTTTTGACAATTTGTAAGTAATTACACCTTTTCCCTTACTATCAAAAAAGGGGAGAAATGATATGATAAAGAGGAAAAATGATATGATAAAGGGGGAAGTAATATATGTCAAAGAGGGAATTGATAAGGTGAAATAGTATAAATTCAAAGTGTATATACGTATACTATACCGAGGCACATACATAGGGGTAGTCATATTGACAAATATTGACAAAGTAAAATACAAGGTGTATATACTAAACATTTTAGTTTTTGCACATATCAATTTTTGATAATAATATCAAAGGGGGAGATTGATGACATATTTTTCCATTAGTATGTAAAGGAAAACAATTTTGAACCGTCGATAACACAAACACTGCAAGATGTTTAGTGTACCCTGACAGAGTAGGTTACAATGTAAACTGACAACACAGTTTACAAATGCAACCAAAAATGTTGAAGTGGAACCCGAAAGAGTAAATCAATAGAGTAAATCTACAAAGTAACCTGACAGAGGAACTTGATAGAGTAGACAACAAGGGAACCCAAAAGAAATTTCACAGAGAAACACCGATAGATATACTAAAGAAAAAATCAAGCATCAGTCTACTGAGAGGCAGGTATATCCTGAGAAATGTGGATCTGACTTACACATCAGATAAAACAATTGTATTTTATATTTATCTTTTTGATTTGCTTTAAATTCATTTCTTGAGGCACAATAAATGTAATTTTAATTGTTTTAATTAGGCTAACTGATTGAAAACATGCAAACTAGGAGATCAAGGTCAAGTTGTAAACCTTTGATCATAGAGTTATCTTTGTAATATGTGAAACTAAAATAGGTCAATTGTATGTATAAATAGATGTGTAATCAATCAGAATAAGAAGATGTGATGATGATTGTAGCCAAGGAGCACATATATGGATTAGACTAAGAGTTTCAAGCAGAAGGATAACAAAAGATGAAATAGGTTATCAAGAACCAGGTCCAAGGCTACCAAGCAGAACATGGGTATTGATCAATCACTATAGGTGATACATTGTACATGTGAACTTTATTGGATTTGTATTTAGAAATTTTAGATTGCATATACTCAAGTCATTGAATATTTTTGACTACATTATAACAAGTTTATCAAATAGAAGAAATCCTTTGAGAAGGTGTATTTAATAATCCTTTTGTAAACCTCTTAACCGAGTGCACACTAAACAGTGTTGCTAAAGCTCATAATAGAGTAGAACTTAACCAGTATCTATACGTTACTCCTAACATGGTAAGATCATTAGAAGTGATCAAACTTGTAACCCTTAATCAACCCCTTTCGTTCTGCAGATAGTGAAGTTTTTGTGGGTTTCATCCCCACCGCATTTTTTACATTCTAACAGGGGTTTTCTGCATTACCAAATCTTGTGTCATGTGTTAATACATTTCATGAATGTTTCTATGAATGTTTACAAACAATTGATTTTATGAATTGATATTACATACATAAAGATAGTATAATAGAGATGGTCGGCAATACAAGCAACTGATTACTAAAAGGATAAAGGTTAATTAACTAAAAGTTTTAAGGGTACTAATTCACCCCTCCCCTCTAAGTTCACACCATTCCATTATTTCCAACACTCCACATTGAATGTTCCTAAAATAAACAACTACAAAGTCTCATCTTAGTATCATTATAAAATGTTTCCATAATATCTCATTATTTGAAATTTGAAGAATAAAATGTCTATAAAACTTCTACACAACCCCCTATTTATACAATATAAACATATAATGCATAGAGTGAATCACTATACACAATATGCTCGCATTAAATATTCATAGATATTCCAAAGTTTCAATTATAAATCCTATTCAGAACTTCTTTTTAGAAGTTCCACTAAGAAAACCTTTTCCACAGCTCTAAACAATATTAATGATAATTAACATTTCCACTTGTGCATTCTATATATTTCTTTCCCTTCCTTTTTCTCTATTTTATTTTTTTCTCTTCACACACTTTACAAAAAGAACCCGTATGCATATATATAATTTAAATAGTTTCTATGTAATACCCTCAAAATACACTAATATTTCCAAATCACAAAAATCCAAATCCTAAACCAGAACTATAATACCACTTATCATCATGTTCAAATCACAAAACTATTTCTTTGAAATAACTGAAGAAGTTTAGAATAATAGTACTCATTTATAAAAGAAAAAAAAATCAAGTAATGAAGCTTCCCTGTAACCACAATAGTCATTGTTTGGATTCATCACAATACTCTATTCTGCAACTTGTGCACTAGCTTTCATAGCTAGGGTTTCCAAATGAAACAATAGCCTTCAAGAACCCTAGAAATATTTTTCAATTTTTTTATTTTGGGGAAAGAAAAAATGATAATGGATATCTTAGAATACAAAAAATATACAATGATGCCTTGAATGTAATAATAAAACCTATGTGCCCCATACATTAATAATAATGGCTTAACCAAGACAAACATATTTCAACAATATGGTAAATCCAAGTTTAAATGATAACATGTACGACCTATATGATGGAATTTGAAGATTTCTATAGGCATGTCAACCCTGTGTATAAGGAAATCCATAGTAATGATGTCCTTTGACATTTTACAATGTCGTTTGTTGTAATCATTTAAACAATAATTTTAACTACCATAATTTGTATATGCTAGCTATCTGAATTTACAAAGAGAAATGTATTTCCCATATTATAGAAGAGTACGTAATTTTGAATTTAAAACCAAATGCATTTTCCATTGTGTTAACAAGAATAGAAGAATGTATATCAAGTGTCACTATAATATTGACTCATAAATACCACCATGTTGACCCAAGTATCACTCATGTCGCATCTACCTCCAACAGAGACCCTTCTAATATTGTTATGAACCAAAGCATTCAGATTTGAGATCAGACGTATCCTTGTAAAAATACTCATATACATTTTTGTCATTAATGACATAGATAACTTATATGTAGGGTATTGGGGACGTATACATGTTTTTTTATAAAAATATGTCTTATCAACGAAATTTGATAAGCCATTAATTCCTTATTTATAGAGACATGTATAGGTCACAAGTACTAGGATGAAAATAAGGCTTATATTCTACTAATGAACTAAGATGCGATGAATATGTAACAAGAATATCATTTCATGTTTATACTAAATAAAAACCATTTGTACCAAAATGATACTAATCCTGAAAGCAAAGGCCACATGAAAACTTGTCACTATACCCATCACTTAAGGTGATGAAACCTTATGAATGAGCCATGTATTACAACCAATAATATATCAAGAATATAATAGGTTATTGTGCCATGTATCATTGTCAAAAATATATCAAGAATGTTACTGTCAAATATGAGTATAAGATCGAATCAAATTCTAATATTGAAATGATCAATTGAATACCAATGTACCTTTGTGTGTATGATCAATCAACTAATTGTGCATTTGTGTGACTTTGAAATCAAGGGAAACAACTAAGGGACAACTTTAAAAAAAACCTCTTTGGCCTTGATGGAAAAACAAGAAAGCATCTTCCCCCTTTTTTGCATCAAAGGGAAAAGGTCTACACAAAAACATACATGAATTAAAAAAATAGGCACATATGAACAACACTATAATGAGAGTAGGAGTAGCCATGAAACATTCAATCTACAAAATATTTTGCAATCTTTAAGCTCGACAATGTCAAGGATTGGAATACAGATGTAAGAAATACAACTGATCCATAGGGGTATAAGAAACAATACATGTGTATATCAATATGATCCAAATAAGTGTAGGAGTCATGAAAAGTGTATCAATCTCCATGCATCTTAATAGAGAATATATAGTCAAGAAGTATGTATATGTATCAGCAAAGGCAGAGATATTTTTTCCAATATGAAGGGAAACTACTGCACACTCCACCAAGGAAATTGAATCACCATCAAGATAATAATAGGAAAAATAAGCGTGAAAGGAATTTTCACTATTAAGTCCATACAGAAATCTATACCAATAAGATGTAATTTTTCTATTTCCATAACCAAAAAAAATAATCACAAAAGAAATTGAATGAAAAAACCACATAGATAACTATCATAGTGATTCAATAATGTCAAACTGCAATTTGAAATAAATTCATAATCTTGTTTCAATAACCAAACCATGTATAAGTGTCAAAAAATTGTAGGTTCCAAAACTAATGCAAGAACATTCTGGGTTGCCTTTCTATCCTGCTCATCTTTGTTCCTTTTTCCAGTTATTTCCAAGTTGCAATTCTTGCTAAGTTGCAGTATGTGTCAAGCTATCTAGTGTTGGTCGAGTTCAAGTTTGTGCCGAGCTACCCACCATTGGCCAAGCGTTCCTTCCTATGCTGACTAAACCTAATTCTCACTTCTTCTTGACCGAGCTTGTCTGTGTTTTGTTTCTACTGGAGCCGGATTCTATATTTAATTTATGGTGGTGCATTTAATATTTAGATCTTCTCTTTGGATGTGTGAAGACCATTGGTGGTCAGCCTTCCATCTTGTTAAGCAGCTTTTGGAAAGTATAAATAGGGATGTCTTGGAGTAGGTTAGGGATTAGAAGATAGAGCAAGTAGAAAATGATGATACGAGATAGTAGAAGATAGGTTTAGTTTGGATTTTTCAAATCTTGTTGGCCATAACCTGGAAGGCATCACAACTGGGAATATATATTGTAATTGGATGAATCAATAAAAGAGATACTAGGTTTCCTCTCCCTTTGGTGTTGTTTTCTCTATTATTTTCTTCTGTTGTGTGTACTCACAGGGTGGAAAGATAGTTGGGTGTACCTTTGGACCTAACGTTCCCTGTTCTTCCCTTGCACTAGGTGGTATCAGAATGAAGTTCATCCTTGGTGGATGGGATCATGTAGAACCCTAAGTTGGATTTGGTTGTATGGTGGTAGATCTATGGATTTAACCTATAACTTGCAAAATCTTATGATCTTGGAGGAATGGTCAAGATGGTTCAAGGCAGAGGAAATGTTGATAATGCTATAATGGACATGTTGAGACAAATTGCAACTAGATTAGATGCTATAGAGATAGCCTAGAGAAGAGGAGCACATCTTGATGATGTGAGTGATGATGAAGTACTAGAACCAAATCCAAAGCCTGAGGAAGATCAATATGAGGAAAGATTGTTGAGAGTATTGTCTAGGGCACATTCAAAGCTTGTTGTTGAAGTTGCTCCTTATGATGGAAAGTTGGATACCAATATTGTGTTGTATTGGATATCTCATATGGAGAAGTTATTTGAGTTTGAAAGTACTCCTCATAATAGGAAGATGAAAATTGTAGTCACTGGGTTGAAAGGTCATGCCTCACTATGGTGGGAGAATTTGTAAACTGATAGCCAAAGAAGAGGAAAGTAAAAGATCAAAACTTGGTTGAAAATGGTGAACAAGGTAAAGAAGAAGTTCCTTCTTGCTGATTACCAAGTTATCTTGTTGAGAAAGATGCAGAACCTTAGACAAAAGGACATGAGTGTGAAGGAATACACTGAGGAATTCTATAGATTGGACATCAGATCTGAAAAGTCGATGATGGGGTTGAGAAAGTTGCAAGGTACCTAAATAGACTGAGATCTGGAATTCAAGATAAAATAAGTTTTGTGAAATTGGATAGTGTGGAAGAAGCATATTAATATGTCTTGAAATATGAGGAGATCCTGAAAAAGAAGTATGAACAAAGATAGAGAGGTCAAGGTGGAAGATTCTAGAGAGGCAGAGGTAGATCCTATGGTGAGGGTGGCAGATCTAATAATTCTATGCAAGATAAGGGAAAATATAAGTGGAAAACTGATGATAAAATAAAGACTGAGTGGGAAGGTGGTAGTTCTTACCAAGGAGGTAGCAGTTCCTACCGAGGAAGAGGAAGAGGTGGTTTTAGTGGTAATTGTTTTAGATGTGGAAAATAAGTACATATATCTTTTGATTGTAGACACTCTAATGGAAATGGATAAATTCATAGAAATGTTGTAGTACAAGAGGATCTTGAGGGTTCCCCAAGTGGATCTGAGGTTGGATAAAACTTCATGGTAAGGAGAACTTTGTGTAATAACTGAGTGGATGAAGAACCTATTTTAAGGAGAATTATTTTCAAGACCAAATGTAAGATGGCAAGAAAATGTTGCAAAGTGATTGTTGACAGTGGGAGTTCAACAAATTTGGCATCAGAGGAGCTGGTTACAAAGTTGAAATTATAGATTTTGAGACACCCTAAACCCTATCATGTTTCATGGATCAAGGATGAGCATAAATTGTTGGTAAGTGAGCAATGTGTTGTGAAATTCAAGATTGGAAATTACTTTGATGAAGTTTTGTATGACATTATGCCTATGGATTGTTGTCATATTATATTGGGTAGACCTTGCAAGTATGATATATATGCTATGCATGATGGTAGATTGAATCAATATACTCTTTGGGTGAATGGGAAGAAGAAAACATTGTTACCTTTGATTGAGGTTCCAGATGAGATAAAATGCACTACTGTGAAAATTTGTATGTTTAATAGAAATAAATTTGAGAAAGAAATGAATAAGAATCAATTTTGTTTTTCTATAATTCCTAAATGCCGAGTGATAGGGTATAGTAAGTTTTGAGTGACAATAAATAGTAAATGTCAAGTGACAGAAAATAGTGAAGACTGAGTGCCAGTAGAAATTCAAAAATTGCTGAATGAATACAAGGAGATTGTTGCAGAGGATATTTCTAATGGTTTACCACCAGTGACAAGTATAAGTCATTGTACGGATCTAATTCCTAGAGATTTTTTTCTGATTAAAGAACCATATAGATTGACACCTAGCGAGAATGAAGAACTTAACCAACAAGTGCATGAGTCGTTGTAGAAAGTTTTGATTAGAGAAAGCTTGAGTCCATGTGTTGTACCTATTGTATTGGTACCTAAGAAGAATGGATATTTAAAAATGTGTACTGATTCCAGAGCTAGCAACAAGATAATAGTGAAGTATAGGTTTCCTATGCCGAGGATGGATGACATAATGGATTGTTTGAGTGGAGAAAAGTATTTTACCAAGATTGATTTGAAGAGTGGATATCATCATATAAGAATCAGAGAAGGTGATGAGTGTAAGAATACTTTCAAAACAAAAGAAGGTTTATATGAGTGGTTGGTTATGCCTTTTGGTTTGACTAATGCACCTAGTACTTTCATGAGGTTGATGAATTAAGTTCTCAAGAGATTTTTGGGTAAGTTTGTGATTTTTTATTTGGATGATATTCTGATATTCAGTAAGACTAAGGAAGAACACCTTGAGAATATCATAAAAGTGTTGCAAATATTGAAGGAGGAGAAGCTACTGATTAATCTGAAGAAGTGTTCCTTTATGCAAGAAGAGATTGTGTATTTAGGATTTGTGATTTCATCTGATGGTTTGAAAATGGACCTTGAGAAGGTGAAAGCAATTCTCGACTGGCCTACACCTGAGAATGTGGGTGAGGTAAGATCATTTCATGGTTTGGCTACTTTCTATAGAAAGTTCATTAAGAATTTTAGTTTTGTTTGTAATGCTATAACTAAGACTATGAGAGGAAATAAATAGGATTTTAAATGGACACATGGAGCTAGCAAGAGGTTTGATACTTTGAAACAAAAGTTTTCCAAGTTACCTTTGTTAGCTTTACCTAATTTCAATAAGGTATTTCAAATTGAGTGTGATGTAAGTGGTAGTGCAATAGGAGTTGTGTTGAGTCAAGACTGTAAACATGTTTCTTTCTTTAGTGAGAAGTTGAATTATGTTAAAAGGAAGTATTATGTGTATGATAAAGAGTTTTATGCTATTGTTCATTCTTTAAAAAAGTGGAGACATTATTTGATTCCTAAGGAGTTTGTGTTGTATACTATTCATAAAGATTTATAGTATTTGTGAAGTCAACATAAGTTGAATCAGAAACATATAAAGTGGGTTGAATATTTACAAAGTTTCACATTTGTGATCAAGCATAAGAGTGGAGTTACTAACAGAGTTGCAGATGCACTAAGAAGAAGACATTCTTTGTTGACCAAAATGAAGGTTGTTATTGTTGGTTTTGATGAGATGAAGAATTTATTAGATACTGACCCTGATTTTTCTGAGGCATGGAGACAAATGGATAGACAAAGGTTGTGATTAGAAGATTGGGTAATTTTCTAAGATGTTTAGTTGGAGATAATCCGAGTAATTGGGAGATGATATTGGAACAAGCTGAGTTTGCATATAACAATTATGTGAATAGGAGTAGAGGAAAAAAACCTTTTGAGATTGTTACTGGAATGGAGCCTAGAGGAGTATCAAATTTGAGGGATATTGTTAGTGAAGAAAAAATAGGTGCTGAAGGAGAAGTCTTTGTTGATTTTATGAAGTCATTACATGAGGAAGTGAAGTTGAATTTGGAACAAAGTAATCAAAAATATAAGGAAAATGTTGATAAGTCTAAGAGACGTCATGTTTTTTATGTTGGCGATGAGGTGATGGTTCATTTGAAGAAGGGAAAATTTCCTGTTGGAACATACAGTAAGATAAATAATGAAGAAGTTTGGTCCTTTTAGAATTATGAGGAAGTTTGGCAGTGATAATGCTTATGAAGTTGAGTTACCTGATGACATGGATATATCTCCTATATTCAATATTGTTGATTTTCATAAGTATCATGAATTAGATGATGAAGTTGGTATACCAAATGATTATCCTAAGAAGCATGTTGAAGAGGTTGAACATATATTGGATCATAGGATTGGTAAAATCACAAGAGGAAAAGATTACTATGAATATTTGGTGGAACGGAAGAATAGACCAGTTGAAGATGCTATATGGATTTCTCAATTGGAGTTAGATTCAACACAGGTTGTGACACGTCAATGATTCAAGAGAATAATTTCTTTCAACCCTGGTTTTCCAATGGAGGAGCATCCTAGGTTACCTTTCTATCCTACTCATATTTGTACATTTTGCTAGTTAGTATCTAGTTGTAGTTATTGTAGAGTTACAATATGTGCCAATGATGGGTAGTGGGTTTGGTTTTCTCCTAGAGAGTTATCTTGAATATTTTCTAAGGTCTCCCTCTTGGACCTTCTAGGGTATCCTAAACCCTAATTCTAGGCAAGTCACTAAGATCTTCACCTCCTTCTCCAAAATTGAGTTCCCATCACTAATTTATTCATCCATGCTAAATGACCCTAAAATGGTAGACTTATTATCCTAGCTAAACCAACTCATTCAGCCAATACTCTCACAACATCTTCTCTCACTTTTCTTCCTTAACAGGACTATCACTAAGCTTTCCTAGGGTAAGAACTCCAACTTCATATTCAATACCTCTCCTACAAAAAAAAAATAGAAAACTATGTACAGAGGCTCCTCTCAGGTTCAATCTAGGAACATGAGTCTCACCATGGATTTAAGAACCTCAAGGAGCCATATGATATTTACAAACCCAAAATGGGCTAGAAACTAACAAATTGCAAAACAAAAACAAACTGAGCTACCTACACTTGTAACAAACAATAATACTCAAGATAGTCTGAAAACACACTCTGAAACTTTTTATTTACTTGTTCAATCTCTCTAAAACCTATCTAACTTCTAAAAACAACTCTACAACCAACTATATATATCGCATTCTTCAACAACTTCCACCAACCTCATAAATGAAGACATGGGCAATCATTATGTAACCTTTCCATCAATCGAACAGGTATAATGCCTATCTAAGACAAAGGCAACACATAAGGCGCTGCTACAATTGACTAATCTAGTCACAAAAGACAAAAGCCATGATTTATGGGTTGTTAATCGATGTTACCGAGCATCAGCACCGAGCACTAGAATAAATTGAACATCAACACCAAGTTTCAGAATAAACCAGACACTAGAGAGAAACCCTGAGTAATATCACTAAGCAACAACAACAAGTGACATCCCTGAGCGACACCACCAGCGACATCCCCAAGCAACATAGGGTAAACCAAGCACCAGTACTTCCCAAACACCAGAGTAAACTGAGAACTTTATCTTCATGAATTTTCACAAACTTCAATTGCTATTTCCTTGGTTGGATTTACTGAGGTTTCAAACTACCTTAACACACACTAAACTGAAAAACAAGAAATTAAACAACTATGGTATTTGTTCACCGAATTGACCTCGGTCATTACAAGAGTGGATGAACAAAACACCTTACAAAATGAAAAAAATTTCTAACCTAGGTGCTCCTACACCAGCCAAGCTGTCCAGTGTTGGTCGAGTTCCTATTTATGTTGAGCTTCCCGGTGTTGGACGAACATTCATTCCTGTGTCGAGTGAACATGATGCTTGGTTCTTCTTAACTGACCTTGTCTGTGTTTGGTTTCTCCTAGATCTAACTTATTTATTTAATTCTTGGTTGTGCATTTAATAATTAGATTTTTTTTGAGATGTGTGTGGACCATTAGTGGTTGGACTTCCATCTTTGTAAGTCACTTTTAGAAATTATTAATAGGGGTGTCTTGGAGTAGGTTAGGGATCAACAGATAGGGTAAGTAGCAGATGATGATATGAGAGGGTAGACAATAGGTTTACTCTTGATTTTGTAAATCTTTTTGGCCGTAACCTAGAAGGCCTCACAGCCGGGCATATATGTTGTAATTGGATGAATCAATAAAAGAGATATTTTTTTCTCTCCCTTTTGTGTTGTTCTCTGTATTGTTTTCTTCCATTGTGTGTACTCGCAGGGTGGCTGGATAGTTGGGTGTACCTTTATCCCTAACCTTCCTTGTTCTACCCTTGTGCCAAAAACATTAGATCAAGTAACACCAATATAAAAAGAGTAGTTCCAAGAGACATAGTAACAAGAGAAACTAATATATGAAGAAAAAAGAACAACAGTTATTGGCACACTGATCAATCATAAGTATAAACTACCAATAACAGAGACTAAAAGTGCTTCTGTTGAAATGAATGACACAAATTAGTAGAACCATTGAACAAAGACTCCTCAAAATAACATATAACCATCTGAATGAATAGGGATAATAAATGAGCAAGAGAGTTCCCCCTATCTTCATGTATAAGAGTAAATTACTAAATAAGAAATATTTTCATCTCTAAAGATACAATCTTTGTAGACCTTATAGCAATCAAGTTACCTAGTGAATGGATACCACATTAGATAAATGAGAAACACTAGAATTTTGTCACATGAGATCCATCACTTTTGTCTCATTAATAACAAAAAATAATTACATTATCCTCCAAAATATTCACTATAAGCTATCTATCCATAAAAACCGTCAAGGAAACTATTAGTGAATCCAAACTATTGTTTGACATACCAACTTAAGAAAGATTAGTGAACTTTCACATATATATTAACAAACATAATATAGATAAAATTGATACTGATGTAGGAGCATCCTTGGATTGTTGGAAATCTTGCATCACCCAAAGAAATTTCCCTTTAAATTTGTTCTTAGTTTTGTTTTAGTTAGATGTTCTATGTTTCTTGTTGTGTTCCTTGGATTTACATCATTTGTTTCTATGAGCTTCAAGATTTGTTCTAGGAATCACGGTTTAGCTATGTACGGGTTCACACCTCATTTCAGTACTAATTCATTATGGACATATTCTAGATTCATGATCAGTTCTATATGTTCTTCATGTTCTAATGGTCAGTTGAATTTTTCCAATCTTGTGAAGCAATTTCCTGATTGGTGAAGGTTGGTGACTCATATCCCAATGTTCTTGGGTCTTTGGTTGGTGTCTCTCTTGGTTTGTGCATCCTTTCTACATCTTGGCAATGATATTTTTATGAATTATATACTAACCTAAATTGTTTCATTATGTTTTCTTACTCTTGGAAAATGTAATTGATCTAGCCAACTTATGAGTTGCGAAGGAACTATATATTGAAGCTCTTGATATTTGTTAAGGCTAGTTCTCAGGAGATAACATTGGAAGGTTAGCATTAGGGTTAGATCTAAGTTTCTATTGTAATCAAGCATGTATGCCAAAATTTTTAATTTGCATGTTGCAAGCCAATTTTATGTAAATATATGATTCTATGATAATGTGAAAATCTATCATAGCATGTTGATAGTCTATTCTTGTTTCTGAGTTGGTTGTTTCTATTGTCTTGACTATAGCTGCATGGTTGGACCTTCCCCATTTGGGAAAATTTTGCGATGACTTCGTTAGATGGTATCATAGAAAGGTTAGTGTTCCTATGTTAGTAGATCAAGTTACTGAGCTTGAAAATCCCTAGTTGAATTTTTTTGGGGGTGGTAGAACGTAGATCTGGCCCACAATTATAGAGGACTTGCACAAGGGGATCACAAAGGAAATTGTTTCTAATTGAGAGATTTATTTGGACTGTTGAAGGCATACCAAGGGTGAATAGATTGCTAATTTGGAGGTAGGTTACAAGTGTATCTGATATATCACCAAGTGAGAGGCAATTAGCACCTTGTAATCAGATTGCCAAAGCTGAGTTTGTTTCATCTGAGGATTGGAATGATTTCACCTAGAAGGATGAAATAAATGATGGAGGAATTCCAAAATGAGATTATAAATGCGATGACTAGATTGTGAAGGAATCTTGAGATTGAAGATTAATATGCAAAAGTTGTTGAAGATCTTAAGGTTCTAGATGTTGAGATTCTTGTAAATGATGAAAAGTTGTTGAAGACTCTAGCACAAGTAAGTAAAAATCATAGGATGGATCTTTCTACTTTCACTGGTTCATTACATCCTAAGGATTTGATAGATTGGATTGGAGATCTGGAAGATTAATTTGAGCTTGAAGATATCATATATCCAAAGAGGGTAAGGTTATCACAGACTAATTTGTAGGGTCATGTCACCTTATGGTGGAAATAATTGTAAAAACATAGAGAGGAACATGGTGAAATGAAAAACACTAGATGGAGGGTAATGGTATCTATATTGAAAGCTAAATTCATTCCTAAAGGTTATGAATTGGAATTTTTCATGAAATTCTAGAATTTGAAGCTGAAGGACATGAGTGTGAAGGAAAACACCAAAGAGTTCTATAATATGAAAATCAAGTCTGGACATCAAGAGGTATCTAAGGATAAGGTGGCTAGGTATATTAATGGTCTGAGATTTAATATTCAAGATGAGATGAGTATGTTTAAGATTTCTATAGTCGATGATTCTTAGCAGTATGCATTGATGGAATAAGATAAGTTGAAGAGAAGATAGGGTAGCCCTAGGGAAAGGAGAAGCAAGAAAGTAGAAATGGTAAAGAGAAGCAAACCATTGAGGTAAAACCTAATCAAAGGAAACTTAGGAGAGGGAATGATAGAAAGGAATTCAAAGGTACTTGTTTCAAATGTGGTGGCATAGGGCATAGAGATTTTCAATATTATGAAGGATCTAGTAAGAACTTGGGTAGACAGAGTTTTGTGGGAGATGAAGAGTAGATTATTGATGAACTTGATAGAGGTATGACAAAAACTAAGATAGGAGAATATCTTATGCTTAGGAGAATCATGTTGAGTGAGAAAGAACCCTAACCTTAACAAAGGATGAATTTTTTTAGGAATGTTTCCAAATCATGGGGTAAATGTTGTAGAGTTGTTATGGATAGTGGTAGTCCTCATAATTTGGTATCAAAAGAGATGGTGTACAAGCTTGGATTAAAGAGTCTTAAACATCCTTTCCCTTATGGGATAAGTTGGTTTTTAGATGATCACAAGGTGGAGGTGAAAGAGAGGTGTTTGATAAAATTTAACATTGGACCTTACAAGGATGAGGTATTCTATGATGTGGTATCTATGAGTATTTGTTATGTTCTATTGGGAAGACCTTGGAAATTTGATATGGGAGCTATTCATGGTTGCAAAAGAAATTTGGTCACAATAAAGAAGCATACATAAAAGTTTACTTTGGTTCCCTTGAAGGAGGAAGAGGGGAGAAGTGAAAGGAATATGAGCATGGTAAAGAGTTATTGTTCAAAGAAGAAGAATATAGAGGTGTGTATGGATGAGAAGAAGGATCTTGAAGGTAGACCCAAGAACAAGTTGGTATCAAACTATATGAAGGGTGAAGTGAAGTAGTAGAAGACCTTGGTTTCTAACTAGATGAAGGATAGTAGAACAAGTAATTCAGTTGTGAAAAATAAAGGAGTTAGTGGTAAATAATCTTGTATAGATGTGAGATATCATAAGAAAAGTAAAAAGTATAGTAAGCTGATGGATCTAAAAAAAGATGGAGTAGAACTGCAGAGATAGAAATTTGTAGACAAAGATGATATTCAGACAAAGAATGAGTATGAGATTTATGTCCCACATCCTGTCAAATGCTCACAAGTTTCTCTTATAGAATATTTTATTCTCACTAGGGGTGTCTAATGTAGGAGCATCCTTGGGTCATTGGCAATATTGCATCACCCAAAAATATTCCCCTTTCAGTTTGTTCTTAGTTTTGTTTTAGTTAGAAGTGATGTGTTTCTTACTCTATTACTTGGTTTTAGATAATTTTCTACTATGAACTTTAGGGTTTATTTTGGGCATCATATTTTACCTATGACTAGGATTGTACCTCATTTGGATACTTCATTGTGGATATATTCTGGATTCATGGTTAGTTCTATATGTCCTTCATGTTCTAACAGTCAGTTGAGGATTTTTCATCTCACGAAGCCATTTCCAAATTGATGAAACTTGGTGACTCATATCCAAATGTTCTTAGATCTTTGACCGATTTCTCTCTTGCATAGTGCATCATATCTACATCTTGGCAATGATATATTTGTGAATTGAGTGCTAACCTATATTGTTGTATTATGTTTTCTTACTATTGGAAAATGTAATTGATCTAGCCGACTTATGATTTGTGATGGATCTATATATTGAGGCTCTTGATCTTTGTTAGGGGAGTTCTCAGGAGATAACCTTGGAAGGTTAGCATTAGGGTTAGATCTAGATTTCTATTATAATCATGCTTGTATGCCAAAAGTTTGTAATCTAGATGTTGGAGGCCATTGTATGTAAATATATGATTCTATTATAATGTGAAGATTTATTATAGCATTTTGATTATCTATTATTGTTTATGAGTTGGTTTTTTATGGTGTGTTAACCCTAGCTGCATGGTTGGACCATCCCCATCGAGGAAAATTTGGCCATGACTGCATTAGATACAAATTGCCAACATCAAATTATTGCCCAAGATAAAAGATATGTACATCACAGAAATAAGTGACTCAACATGATCAAGGCATATGACTTGAAAAAGTGATAACACTGTAATGAAAAAACATCATATCAGAGCATCATAGCATTTGAATGCTACCTTATATGGAATGCTATTTTCTTCCCCTATTAACTATTATAGAAATTTTTATTGTCATAATGTCTTCCTCACACATCATGGTTTAAGTTGTTCATCAAGACCCAAGAGTTTCATCAACTGATGCACTGTCAAGAATACGCATCATAAACCATAACATTATTAGTAGAAAATGTCTTTACTTTTAAAAATGAACATTTCCAAGATAATCCTAGTTCCATTGTTCCAATAATAACAATAAATCCTAGAAATAACTAATAGATCAAAGCCATAAAGAATAGATTACAATGTTATAAGAACTAAAGTATTATGTTCCCCTATCTCGATTACCAAACTTTTCAAATCTATTTCATATTAACCGTTGTAAAAAAATAACTCTTTTTGTCATGCATTCACTATTATTATATTAAGGTTGTGACTTCTCTTTATTTGTAAAAAAAAATTATACAATATTTTACTTTCACTAAGGGGCTAAGAATATCCTTGATCTTCTTAATACATAATGAACATACCAATAGTATCACAAACACCATCATGAATCATAAACTTTGAAACAGGGTAGTATGAAACAACAATAACTATCATTTGTTCCTTGAGAAAGATATTAAACTTATTCTATCCTAAAATATGGATAAAGGATAATATCATGAGTACCTTCCCCTAAATTGTTTCTACCTTTTAAGATCTAGATCATGTCACTTGTGCACAACATAAAATATTAAACTCTATCCTTTCATTTCATTGTTTTCTCAAATCTTTCTGAGGTTCTTTTCTTTTCCAACCTTTATTGCCTCTTTCCTTTTTTTTTTGTTTAAAGTGTCTTCTTTTTGTTTACAAAACTTTTCTATATGTCCAAGATCATTTCAATTATAGAAAAATCCTTATTACCAGTTAGAGGAGCAAATAAATCATAACTTCTCGAGAAACCAAATCTATTATTCCTAACTTGTGTTCTATAATACCTTGTAATATGACCGAGATGATTGCACTTAAAATATAGGACTTTACTCCTATTGAACAATTTATAAGAATCTATTTTCCAAACAAATTTCTTTGTGTGTACCCAATATTCTACTCCTTTATGACCAAACTAATAACATGAAAAACAATATCCAAGCAAAGAGCTTTCAAACTATTCATTCGATGTTTTTTAGCATGAAAAGATCTTCTAAACCTATTATGTGCGGGAGAACTCCTCATTTGTGAGACTTTGTCATCTTTGTCCTTACTTATATTAGTTTTAGCAATATCAACATAATAATCCAAGTCTATCTTCTTTCTTGCCATTTGTCTAACCTTGAAACTATGTCCATCTTTTGTTGAAAATAATATTTCATGGTGAGATGCATCTTGAACTTCATAGTTTTGTCCCTTTTCATACCCTAAACAAAAAATGTCTTTGTGATGCTTTTTCTTATCCAACATCCCATTTTTCTTGTTGGCACTATCTTCAAATTTAAGATTCTTGTCCAATTTTCAAGACATCGTTTCTAGTTCCTTTCGTAATGCAACTATCTCTTCTTCAAGATTTTTACACTCATTTGTTTTAACTTCAAGATTATATTTAGTCACATCTTCAATCTTCTAAACTTCTTCTTCTTTTCTCTTGTCTTCTTCAAGTTGATTCTTAAAATTTGTAACAACTTTCTCTGCATTTACAAGGGATAAAAAAGTTTTAGTCTTGCAATGTCTTTATTATTGAAGTTGCTTCTCTAAATTTTGATTCACCTTTCCGTGTTTCTTAATCTCATCTAGAGTAGTAATAGGTTCTTCCTCATGATAAACTACTCCCTCAGGATAACTAACACACTCTTCCATATCTAATTCCTTCATGTCTACCACAAATTCACCAAATTTTATATTAGTCAAGTCCTCTTCTACAAAATGTGGTTTATCTTTTGAAATTTACTCTTTTGCAAGTTGTGATTTTTCATTCTTATTCCTATTCCTCTTTCCCATGACATCCAGTACTCCACCAGTAGGAATACCCTAAGTTGGTTAAACTTATGATACAATTTGGCTCTGAAACTACTTTTTGGATTATGAAGAACATTGAGAGGGGGAGGGGGGAGGGGTGAATCAATGTTCTTAGGAAAATTTGATTCTAGTTTACACTTTAAAACAACACATCATAGTTGCATATGTACATAAGTTCATAGTAGCAAAATAATGAAACTAAATGATACAAAAAAATATAAAGAAAAAGGTTCTCAAAAGATAACACAATGATTTCATGAGTGGAAAACCTCACAGGGACTAAAAACCACTCGAAAATGCCTCATTGGATTAATCTGTAAAATTATTGTTTACATAGGCCTCACTAGCTAAATATCATCACTAGGAAAAATGCCTCACTAGAAAAGAAATGTGCCTCGCTGGCAATGTGCTCCACACTGAATGTTCCTAAAAGTAAACAAGTATAGAGTTTCATTTATGTGTCATTATAACAAAATTCTAGAATATCTCATTATTTGAGACTTTAGGAATAAAATGTATATACAACTTCTATATAGCCCCCTATTTAGACAATATAAACATATAATGCATAGAGTGAATCACTATACATAATATGCTCACGTCATATATACAAAGATATGCCAAATGTATTCAATGATAAATATTGTTAAGAACTTATTTTCAGAAGTTCCAAACTAAGAAAACCTTTTTTGTAGTTCTGAACAAAATTAATGACAATTTACATTTCCACTTCTACATTTTATTTGTTTCTTTCCGTTCCTTTTTCTCTATTTTATTTTTCTCTCTTCACACACATTAAAAAAAAG
>MU223308.1:1170658-1188311 GCA_018584345.1 Thuja plicata
TATATATATATATATATATATATGTAGGAAGAGATAATATTTTTGGGTTTTGTGATCTCCAAGGGCACACTAAAAATGGATCCTTCAAAGGTAGATGCAATAATAAATTGGCCACCTCCTAAAAACCAAGGTGATGTAAGTAGTTTTCTTGCTCTTGCAACATTTTAAAGGAAATTCATTAAAAGTTTCAGTCATATGTGTGCACCTATGTTAGATATAATTAAAGGTTGAAAAATGATCAAGTTTGTTTGGAGAAAGGAAACAAATGAGGCTTTTGAGTATTTGAAATCTAGGGTAGTCCATTACCCTATACCCTTCCTGATTTTCACAAATATTTTACAGTTGAAATAGATTCAAGTAATCTTGCAATTAGAGCGGTTCTCACTCAGGCAGACCAGTAGCATTTTTCTTAGGGAAGCTGATTGATGAAAAGAAAAGGTATTATACCTATGACCTAGAACTATATGCAATGGTTGGGGCTTCAAAAAAATTGAGGCACTACTTATTACCTAAAGAATTTCTTGTGTATACTAATAATCATGCATTAAGTTACTTGAATTCCCAAGATACGTTGAGTGTCAAACATATCAAATGGATGGAGAAACTTCAAGCTTATTCATTTTCAATTAACCATAAGAAAGATATCTCTAATAAAGTGGTTGATGCCCTAAGCAGAAGAATAGGCTTGGTTTGAGAAATTCAAATTCAAAGCATAGGTATCAATGCTCTAAAGGACTTGTATGCAGGTGATCCAAATTTTGATGAAATATATGTGGTATGCACAAAACATGAGGACATATACCTCTGTGTGTGAATTTTACACCTTCATGGGATTAGTTTATTTTTTAACAATTCTATGGAAAAATATCAACAATTAAGCTAAGAATTGAAAGAAAAACATTAAGCATCCCATGGATCTCTATCTAAGCATGCTAATAGAAATCTATCAGCTTAAATCTCTACTAGTGACAATCCTATAATGAAAAAATGATAATTGATATACATATCTAGTTCATAATTCTCTCAAATCATCAAAATGATTCACTCAAATGCTCAAATGTTCTCACAAAATATTTGATATTTCTCTCACAAATGCTTTATTCTCTCTAAAAATGTCTATAGTGTAGATTCTTTGTATTTGAATGTCTAGGATAATCTTATGCTTGCGAAATGCTCTCTATTTATAGGATTTTACCAAGTGTAGGGGTTGGAGTTAATTGATCATAGTTTAGCCTTAGTTGAGTGATAGGATTTCAAATGGTTTCAAATGAGGGGACAATTTAAATGATTGTCTCAAAGGTTGGGACAAGATGAGTAGAGGAAATTGAAAATATTAAATGAGTGGTTGAGATTGCATATTTAGAGTGATCCATGTGCTTTGCCTTCTCAATTCTCATTGGTTCCTCAAATTCATGTTGAAAGATAATAGTATTTAATTAATTCAATCAATTAATTAATTTATCCATGTAGGGAATAGGTTGGATTTTATTTTTGATTTAAACTATACAATTAATTGATTAAAATCAATTATATAGTTTGATTAATCCCTTTAGGCTTATATTTAATTAATTGATGTCATTGGTACTTGATCCTTTGATTAAATTTGAATTGTCCCAATTTGATTTAATAAATGTCCATTTGAATTTATGTAAGTCCATTTTGATTGATATAGAGCAATTTGGTGAGTTTTGATACATATTTGATGAAAAATGTAGATTTGATTGATTAGGAACTGACCAATTTTAGGTGTCTACAAATGCCCCTCTTTGAATTCATGTGAAAAGTGCATTGATTCAAAGAAAATTTGATGTCATGATTACTGATTGATACTTGATTTCTTGATCTGATTGATACAAAACCTAATACGATGATAACCCAATTTAAGATGCAGAACCTGATTTGAATCTTTGATGCGATGATCTGATGTGAAACTAATTTGAACAGAAGCTGATTGAAAATGCCCCATTTATGATAGTTTGAAATTTCAATGCCCCAGATTTTGATTGATGTTTGATATAAAATAAGATGCAGAATCCTGACTTGATCATATAATGATGCCCCCTTAGAAATAAAAACAAAATTGATGTATGGAAGAAAAAGAAGATGAAAATGACGAAGAATAGATCCAATATGTTTTCATTTCTAAAAAATAATGATGATGATCTTGTCAAAAAAAAATCCCCAGTGCAAAGAAAGTGCAGATTAGGTTTAAATGGGTGAAAAACCTCTTCAAAATTAGGTCAAATAGTATAAATAGGTTGAAAAATCCATTTTTACTATTCATTTTCTCTTTTTACTGCTGAGATTTTGCTTTGATCCTGCTGAGATATCTGACGATGGTGGTCCCTATTGGAGAGCATCGGTTCGAGCTAGGGCACAAATATTAGACACCCACAGACTATGGACCTCCAGTAAGTGATTTCAAACCTCTTAGTGCATTTATTTCTTTGATTGTCTACATTTAATTCCTTTTACCACATGTGCTAGGGTAAATTAGGTCATTTTTACATAAAATGACATGTAGGATATGTAAAATCATGCCTAGTTGTGTAAAATTCCACATTTGCATGTTAAAATGATGCCTATGCATAGTTAATACTGTGTATAAGATAGGTTAAAACATGCCTAGGATAGATAAAATATCGCGTGTAAAACCCTAGGGAAAAACAATGTTTAAAATATCGCATAGGATGGTGGAAATGTCACTTACTAAGTAAAATGATGCGTACAAAGAAAAGTACGACGTCTGATAGATGAAATAACTCTTATGATGAATAAAATAATGCTTAGCGTGAAACCACATGTATGATCTATGAAGTAACACCTACAAGAAAAATGATGAAAACCTTATTTAAAAAGAGCACAAACTGATTGTGATTGAACATCTCGATTAATGGACTGATTTGTGTGTGTTATTTTTACACCTTCACAAGATTAGTTTATTTTCTAACAATTCTATGGAAAAATATCAACAATTAAGCTAAGAATTGAAAGAAACTCATTAAGCATCACTTGGATCTCTATCTAAGCATTCTAATAGAAAGATCTCAGCTTAAAACTCTACTAGTGACAGTCCTAGAATGAGAAAATGATAATTGATATGCCTATCTAGTTCATATTTCTCTCAAATAATCAAAATGATTCACTCAAATGTTCAAACGTTCTCACAACATGCTTGATATTTCTCTCACAAATGCTTTCATCTCTCTAAAAATGCCTATCATGTAGATGCTTTGCATTCGAATGTCTAGGATTATCTTATGCTTGCAAAATGCTTTCTATTTATAGGATTTCCCAAGGGTAGGAGGTGGAGTTAATTGATCATTATTTAACCTTGGTTGAGTGATAAGCTTTCAAATGGTTTCAAATGAGGGGATAATTTAAATGATTGTCTCAAAGGTTGGGACAAGATGAGTGGAGGAGATTGCAAAGATTAAATGAGTGGTTGAGATTGCAAAGTTTGGAGTGATCTATGTGCTTTGCCTTCTCAATTATCATTGGTTCCTCAAATTCTTGTTGAAAGATAATAGGATTTAATTAATTCAATCAATTAGTTAAATTAGCCATGTAGGGAATAGGTTGGATTTGATTTTTTTGATTTAAGCTATATAATTAATTGATTAAAATTAATTATATAGTTTGATTAATCCCTTTAGGCTTAAATTTAATTAATTAACATCATTAGTAATTGATCCTTTGATAAAATTTGATTTGTCCCAATTTGATTTAATAAATGTCCATTTGATGTGATTAAGTCCATTTAAATTGATTTAGAGCAATTTGATTAGATTTGATGTAAATTTGATGAAAAATACAGATTTGATTGATTAGGAAACACCTAACCAAATTTACATGTCTACAAATGCCCCTCTTTTAATTCAATATGTGTGAAGCGCATTGATTCAAAGAAAATTTGATGTTCTAATTCACTGATTCAATGCCTGATTGATTGATCAAACTGATTGATACTTAGTCAAGTCATTGATAACCTGATGCAAGAATAACCCTAATTTGAGATGTAGAACCTAATTCAAGATGCAGAACTTGATTTGAAACCATGATGTGAAGATTGATGTGATGCCCTGATGTGAAACTAATTTGAAACTGATTTGAAAAGGTGCAGAATGCCCCACTAATAATAGTTTGAAATTTCAATGCCCCAGATTTGATTGATGTTTGATGAAAATTTTATTGATGATAGGATGTTTCCCTTGATGATGAAAAACAATCTCTGATATGATTCCTTTATTTGAATCTTTGATGTGGATATGATGCCCCCTCGAGAAATGAATCAAGATTATGTTTGGATGATTTGTTTGATTTTTGGAAATTGAGATTCATTTCTTGATAAAACAAATTTGAAAATGCCCCAGTCATGAGAGAATTTGATAATTGATAAAATGTTATTGATGTGTTGATGATGATTGGATATCACTTGATGTTAGTCAGAATCACTTGGTTGATGTTGTATTGATGTCAATCAGATAGTATAGGTAGGTTTATGGATTGATTGGATAAACTGATAATTCTATCTCAAGATCTAGAGAGATGAACAAATGGATAGATTTTCCTTCCTCAAGATCTAGAGTTAGGAAATTTGATGTGCTCAAGATGAGAAAATGGATGATAGGATAAATGATTGACTTGAAATGATCAATTGGATGATTTTACTGATTGATACTTGATTTTATTAGATTTGAAGTGAACATTAATGGTGGGAGGCTGATAGATAGGGTTATTTAATATTATTAAGGTGTAGATATAGGTACAGGTGATGAACAGAGTTTGATTTCCCCTAGTTGATCAGATGGTTAGGTTGCCCCTAGGTGAGCAGATGCGTAGTGATGATATCCATGACATAGCATTGATTATTTGATGTATCAAAAATTTGAGGACATTGATTAAGACTTTGATGATGTAAGCATAATTGAATTCCACCACCTTTCGAGAAAATCCCATAACAAGTCCAATGCAAGATTATCTATATGAATGCAACTAACTGTCACTTTTGTCTTTGCAAAAGAAATGCAAAAGGAGATATAATTTCATCATTGAGCATTGTGGAACTAGGAGCAAGTAAAATCATCATTGATCATAACATAATAATATGAATACTACTTTCATCCATTTCGTAACCATTAGAAACTAGTACAATCCTCACTAGCTAAATAATCAACTATGGGAGTCTGAATACCAATTTCATCAGATTCAATGTTGCAATTAGATTTTGGTATTAAGATATGTAAGATCTAAATGAATAAGGTATCTTTTTGTGTAAATAGACAAATATTAAATCCCTTCCATATGAACAATGTCCTCAATGACTCTTTGATGGTCATGTCTTGAGACGAAGTTGCATATTTCAATAAATTAATCGTAAAACAGTCACACAGAAATAAAGAAAAGTGTCATGCTTTCATCATCGCTGATATAGTTGAACATCAATCGTTGGCTAGAAAGATATGAATTGAAAATTCAACACCTCATCAAAAACTTAGTTCTATTGTTGTATCCATATTTCAAATACAACTTCATCCTTTTTGATCCTTTGGTTTTATCAAATTTTAATCCTAATAATAATAAGTCAATGAAGGTTAAGGATTATGTTGGTGTCAAAATTGGATAGTAAATTGAACAATGATGTAAATCAAAGTTTCAAGTGTCTATTTGGTTGGTTTGATGCATTGCTTCATGGGAATTGGTGCCTGCTTTTCTGAAATCCATTTCTCTTGGATTAATGCCCCTAGTTGAAAACAAATGTGTTGTTCTTGGGAAAAATTCCAAAATATGAAAAAATCTTACTTTATGCAAAATCTAGCTCAGAGACTTTATGCAAGAATTTTGTTTGACTTTTTAGGTTTTCTTTTTTTTGAATTTTTTTTTAGAAATTACCAAATCTCAAACAAGATCATATTGGTTTGTCCCCAATGTCTAGCAAGGTATAGGACATGAAAGATGGATGAGCAAGCTAATGGATTTAGCAATGGGTAAGAAATGATGGATGAAGTGTGTAGTGAATGTGACCCGTAGGACCATCTCCTCAAGATTACCCAAGCAAAAAAAAATGTATAGCAATGTAACATGTTTAGGATAAGAAATGAAAGCCAATGATGCAGTGGTAGATAGCATATATGATAATGACCTAATGTTATGAAAGTGAGTGATCCAAAAGAGTGGATATGTCAAAAGGTTTTTGATAACAAATTTTGTACTTTACATCCTTCATTTCTAATCAAGACCAATGGATCTATTTGGGTAGGATGTAGATAAGATAGCACAATCAAGATAAAGGGGTGATGGAGGATATGAGGGGATAGTTTTGGGATTATGGAAAGACTACTTAGGAATAATGAAGGTAGATTGGGGAGAAGCAAGATCATGATACAGTAGCATGGATGAAACATGTAAATAAGTTGATGGAAAGGATAATAGTGTCAAGATACTTGATGTTCATGGATGTGTTCAACCTTGTCAAGACCAATAGTAAAAGATGTAATATGGATGGAAGTAAGATAAATGATAGGAAGATGAAGGATAGCATGGATGAAACTTTCCCCCAAGTGTACAGTGCAAGAGGAAGGAATTACACATGATGCATGTTTGCCAGGTTTTCATCATGGTACTTTCCCAAGGTGCCACAAGAAGTGGTTTTCACCATAGGAAGGATTTATTTCTCTTTACTTTTGCTACTAAGGCACATGTTTACCAGGTTTTCACTAAGGAAATTTTCTCTTTTTTTCAGTATCTTTTTTTTTCAATATTTCCCCAACATCTGGATCTTTTAACAATGCTCTTCTAAAAGATATGTTATAATAAACCATGGTTATGGATAGGATGCTCAAAGATATTGATAAGTTGATGAAAACGGATAGATATGGAGGATAAAGGTAGATGTTGGTTAAGGTTTTATGCCAAATATTGGGTAAGAGGGATGGAAAGATGGAAAGTAGGTGTTGGATAATGGATATGAGGATAAGAAGTAGGTATGTTATGAATGGAAATGTTTGCAAGATAAAATTTTACACACAATTTGAAGGGTGGTGAAATGATGGAGGAACAATGGATGAAGGAGGTGAGGATGTATATAAGATAGTGGATTTAGCGATATAGGAACCCAAAGTAGACTTGGAAAGTGGAAAATATTTAGAAGGAGATGGAGTGGAAGCCTTTGGAAATTTGAATGTCAACTTTGATTTTTATTTTATGTGAAAGTATTTTAAAAGTAATTTGGAAATCCACATAAAAATTTATTTTTCTTTCTTTTGTGATGCTTTAGAATGCATTTCTTCAATGAGGGATTTAGGAACCCACATTTTCTTTGATTTTTCTTTTTTCTTTGTGGACCTTAGCGGCCTTTTGGATATTTTTTTTTGCTTTGTGGACCTTTGTGGCCTTTTGGATATTTATTTTTTATTTTCATTCACATGTTTATTAGATGGGACATGGTGATCTTTATACACATATGGATTATTGGATTTCTAATTTTTATGTTGCACATCCAAATTGCTTCAAAAAGACTTGGGAATTGTGGTTGATTAGGAATGATATGGAGGGTTCATATGGATTGGTTTTTTGAATTTATTCATGTGTGCCTTCGTCGATCTTGATGTGTGATAGGGTAAGTGGATGGAGAACTAGAAATGGTAGGAATGATTGATGGATGGATATATGGACCTAATATAGATGGAAGGTATGAATTCTTTAGCTTTGGGATATATCAACCAAGGATGGATTTGGAGGATGGTAAAGGTTGATGCTTACATTTGAAGGGAAGGATATAAGTTGTGAAAGGGATATCAATATCTTTGGAGTGAGTTATATTTCCAAGGATCTCATTTTCAAGATTTATTTTTATACCAATAGGCTCATGAGTAGCTTTCATAGGAGAAAATTTGATAGGATCAACCGAATATTGAAGGGATTTATTATCATGCAAGGGATTTGGAGGAATGATGGCTTCTTGAGGTGAATATGGAGGATCATGACAAGGAGTTGATGGGATGCTTTGATCTTGACAAGGATCTTTGAATGGTGTAGAGAGGGTGCTTTGCTCTTGATTTTCAGTATGTTCATTGGAAATGGTGGAAGGGATATCTTGATCTTTCTTGGGAAGTGGAGAGGTATGCAGCTCTTGAGGTGGATGGATATATTATTGGAAGAAATGAAAGGGTGCAAGTGGATTATCACAAGATTCTATGTATATGGGACCTTCATAAAATATGGGAGGGGACTGTATAGAATCTTGATCTTGATCTTTATTTATATTTATTTCTTTTCTCTTGACATGGAGCCACTTCTAAGGACAAGGTAGATGTTTGGATATGCATGGGGAATGTTTTGAGGAATGATGGAGAATCCTTTTGAATAGGAATTGAAGCACATGATAGATTAGGGTCTAAGATCTTTGAATCATGGAAATGATTTGCAAAAAGATGTAAGTTAGCTTGAGTTTCATTTAGAGGTATCCCTTGAGGGTATAAATAGTCAACATGGAAAGTATCATCATTAGGGTTACTCTTTGATGGATGAATTTTGGATAGTTGTGAAGCTTTGTGAGATGGATGAAGGATGAAAGGAGTAAATTCTATGGGAGAAACCTTTCTAGATAGATTTTTTTTACATTAGGCGTTGCTTGAGAGTGGTACCTTTCTCTTTATTCTCTTGATCACAAATAGGATGGTCATCAAATTTCTCTTGATCCAAGGTATGTTTTTTGCGCTTAAATTCTTCTTTTCTTGAAGAAGATGAAGATACGGATGTCCCATCATCATAAAGAAAAGGAAAAATTGATCTTAATGATGGCGTGTTCAATGATGCATCCTTTTTTTTTTCCTTATTTCTCCTTAAGGTCAATGTGTCATAATTATGAGGAAGTGTAACTCCTAATTGAGCTAACTTTAAGAAATATGCTTCTTTATCCCTCTTCAAAATTAAGCGCATTATTTCCATAAACATGGGATTTTGGGATGCCTCCAATATTTTTTTTCAGTTACTTCATCGTATTAGGTCCTATGGAGATTTTGATCTTGATTTGGATAATTATTTTCCACCATAGGATTGATTCATTTCTCAAATAGATTCATCATTATAAATGTTTTTGAAGAATTTGATCTATTTCTTGCAATAGATAGAAATAACTGCTGAAAAGGGTATCCAAAAATGATTTCAAAATATTTCCAAACCCTTGAGAAATTCCCTTTGTTTGACCTTCTTTGTTTCTGGGTGTCACTTTACTGATGTGTACACGTGATTTTAAGCATGTGTACACGTTACTTGGAAATCTATCACGCGTGATTCTGCAATGTGTAGGCATCATTTCACTATTTGAAAGCGTGATTTCACAACTTACAAGTGTTACTTGCTAAGAAAATACACATTATTTTGTCAATTTTAGGTGTAAATTAAAATTATAAGTGTTAGAGGAATGTTTGTAGGCATTTTTAAACTTGTTGTATGCGTCATTTTGCTGGAAAAGTTGGTTTATCATAGTTTGTAAGAATTTAAAAGTATAAAGTCTGTGATCAGATTTGTTGGATCCTATTCTTTCTTGAAAATAAAGAGACAAATAAAAAACACACATCAATTTACCTTTTTTCTGCTAAAACACATGAAGTGTATGTTCTCAGATGTTTTCACGGGTCTTGTACGAGAATTGATGTAACACAAGTATTGCTCTACCCTATCTTCCTCTAGGGTCTCCTTAGGTCACTCCTCTGACCTATTAGGGTTCTAGACTAACCCGAATGTCCTTAGGAATCTCTTCTCAAGATCCCACTCCTTTCAACTTGTGAACACCAATCAAGTAGAACAACACTTCTTCCTAACTCTTCCTAGACTCTTAATAGCCCTTCTTGATCCATCTGAACAAACTGATCCAAATGGATCCAAAACTCTTCCAAATGGAGAGGTAGTCTCCTATATTGGTAATTGGATCCAATACAATATCCAAAAACCCCATTTGTACTAAAATCCTAAACAAGTTCCAAGAACAAAGCCAAATTCACCCAAAATAGGGCTACAAGCATTAGGCCTATTTAGGCTCTTTTTCTGCAATATCTTGAAAAACTTCTGAATAGGTTGGAAAAATAACAATGGATGCAAATACCCTTTATCAAGAAACTAAATATTTTCTAGGTCTTATTTCTCCAAGGTGTCCGTATAGTGACTCCTACAAACATGCCTAAAAATTAGGGTTTCTTAAACATTGAGTCTATCTACACAAAAGAACTCATTCTTGGCACACAAAAATTCTCACCGAAACTTCTCCTTCAATTTGGGGGTCTTTAGAACACCACACTACCTCTCCATAATCACCGATTGAATCAATGAATACTTTCAATCCCCTCCATTAACTCTGCAATCTTCTGTGATCCTAGCCATGCACCTCTGGCTCGCCTAGGGCATCACATTAAAAAAATATCCAATGCTTTTCAGGTCCCCTCTTTCATTTTAAAATATGTACATGGAGTCACCTCCATAATCCCAAAGGCCTGTACAGATTCCATGGTGGGAAGAGGATCTATGACCCCATCTTCACCAGTTGCCTGGTTTAGACCAGCGACTAGATAGGAAACAAAACAATTTACTAAACTAATAGAATACTTAAAAAATTGAAATCCAACACCACATAGTAACTCAAAAACACCTTATCTTTCACTTTCATGGATTAAAGTATTCAATTCATTCCATTAAAATGCCAATTACTCAGAAAAATACTAACTGTGACTATTCTTGCTATTACTCAGTCCCTACACACACTTACAAAAACCAACAAACTATTTCAAAATGTCAAGGATAGCCTTAATTATTTGAACAAGACACAAAATCAATGGTTTCAGATAGTTATGAAACCAATTTCTTGAAGTTTCAATTATGCAACAAATGTTGACAATGTTGTCAATGACAACATTGACAACTTTTACATCTTTTTGGATTTGCTATCCAAACTTGGTCATCAGTGCACCAAACTCAACCAAATGCCTATGTAAGGTGTTATAACACTAAAATAGTACCTAAATTCCCTTACTTTTCTAATTTTTCAACGTAATGCATAAAACACCCTATTTGACCTAATGTGGACAATCTTGCAAGTAAGTTCACTAAGGACCAATTAAGGTATCCTAAACTCACACACTACACACTAGAACTTGTTTAGTCCACTTATTGCACTAGTGGTTTGGCTAGGACCACTACAAGACAAAAAAAAAAATAGAAGCCCTAGGTTCCTTTCTAGCCCTACCTAGCTGCTCCTGCACCATATTCCCCAATAAAGGAAAGTTATGTTACTCCTGTGGACAATAAATCTTCAGAAATGCCCACCTTTTTGAAGTCTACTTCTGCAATCCATGAGGCCTTTGATTTAGGTTTATGATTCCACTAGATTAGGTTTTCCATGTACACCTTGTACCTTGTACTCTTCTTGACTCTTGATTCTATAACTCTGTCAGCTTCCAACTGTGGCTTTGGAGGTCATACAATAGTCTCAACATCACCACTGACCCATTGACTACCTTGATCATTCTCTGATATCTTCCCTTTGAATTGGATCAATTCTTGGACATTGAACACCGGAGAGATGCTCAAATCTGATGGTAAGTCAATTTTATATGCATTAGCCCCATATTTGGCTAGGATCTTGCAAGGTCCCACCCTCTTCATCTATAATTTTGTAGGGACACCCTTCTGTAACTAAGATTTGTTCAAATAAACCATCACATAGTCACCTACCTCAAACTGAATGTCTTTCCTCTTTTCATCAACTTTGGCCTTCAAATTTTGTTAATTGTCTTGGATTGTCTTCTTGACTTGGTCATGTATCTCCTTCATAGTGTGGGTGAAGTCCTCAGCATGCCCACTCCTATACTCCATGCCTCCAAGATCCCTAATCTCTCACACACCCCTTAGGTGCATCGTATAAAAAATTTAAAATGGGCTTCTCCCTATCATTATGTTCTTACTTTCATTGTAGTCATATTCTACTTGGGGAATGACCACATCCCAAGTCTGACCATACTCCTTGTTTAGGCACCTCAATAGGTTACCCAACACTCTATTGACCACCTCATTTTGGCCATCAGTCTGAGGGTGGTAAGCTCAACCAAAAGAAAGATTGGTACCCAATCTAGTCCACAATGTCCTCTAGAAATGGCTTATAAATTTCACATCCCTATCTGATACTATATTGATGGGAAGACCATGTATCCTCACAATCTCCTTAAAGAACAAATAGGCTATGTTGGTAGCATCATTAGTAGTCTTGCAGGGTATGAAATGACCCGTCCTGCTAAATTTGTCAGCCAATACATAAATGCTATCATATCCTTGCTTGGTTTTGGGTAGACCTACTATGAAGTACATGCTCACACACTCCCATGGCCGGTTAGGGGCTAGTAAAGGCTGATATAAGCCTACATTATTGATTCCTCCCTTGGCTTTCATGCATACAACACACTACTCTACATATTTGGTAACATCTCTTACCAACTTTGGCCAATGGTAGAACCTTTGTACAAGCTCCAAGGTTTTGTTCATACCAAAGTGACCACTTAAACACCCATTGTGTTTGTCCTATATGAGATTTATTCTCATAGAGCCTCTTGGCACACATAATTGGTTACCCCTAAATAATAGTCCATTTTGCAAAGTAAACTCTGAGAACTTGCTATGCAAATGGTTCTTAAAATCAACACACACCCTCTATGCTTCCCCAAAGTCCTCATCTGCCTTGTAGAGATCTCTGAAACTATCAATGCTAATACTATTCAATTGGACTTATTGGACCATCAACAACCTCCTGCTTAGTGCATCTACAACCTTTTTGAGCTGCCCTTTCTTGTGCTTTATTGTAAAGGTAATTGCTTGTACATACTACATCCATTTCAAATGCCTATTGCTTAGTTTCTCCTAAGTATTAATGTTACTGAGGGCTTGGTTGTCACTAAACACCACAAATTCTTTGGGCAATAGATAATGCCTCCATTTTCTAAGGGACTAAACTAAAGCATAAAGTTATAAGTCATTAGAAGAGTATTTATTCCAAGCCTCATTTAAATTCTCACTAAAGAAGGCAATTGGCCTACCTTCTTGACTCAATACACCCCCTACTACTATTCCTCTAGCATCACACTCAATAGTGAACTATTTCTCAAAGCTTGGTAATTGTAGGATGGGTTGAGTGGATACTTGTTTCTTCAACAACTCAAATTCTTTCCCTGCTTTTAAGGTCCACCTAAACTTAGTTTTGACCCCACTCTTAATGGTATCCAACAAAGGAAAATAAATACCACTAAATTCCTTGATAAATTTCCTATAAAACTAGGATAAGCCATGAAAACTTCTTATCTCAGTTGCTGTGGTGGGTGGAGGCTAGTTTAGGATAGCTTCTACTTTGTCTTGATCCATCTTCAAGGATCCTTTGGACACTACAAAGCCCAAGTATACTAGTTCTTGTTTGAAGAACTCACACTTTTCAAGGTTGATAGCCAATTTATCTTCATGTAATCTCTGCAACACTGCCTCTATATGCTTGATATGCTCCTCCTTTGTCTTGCTAAATATCATTATATCATCAAGATATACCACTACAAATTTCCCTATGAATTCCTTGAGCACTTCATTCATGAGCCTCATGAATGTGCTCAAAGCATGTATGAGGCCAAATGGCATCACAAGCCATTCATATAATCCATCTGTGGTCTTGAAAATCATTTTCCATTCATCCCCTTCTTTCACCCTAATTTTGTGATAACCACTCTTTAAATCCAACTTGGTAAAGTACATTGCCCCTCCAAGGAAATCCATGAGATCCTCAATTCTAGGTATGGGGCACCTATACCTTATTGTGATTCTATTTATAGCCCTTGAATCTATGCAAAGTCTCCATTTTCCTCCCTTCTTGGATGCCAACACAATTGGGACTACACATTGTCTTATACTCTTCTTGATCAAGCCTTGATCCAAGAGTTCTTGTACTTTCCTTCCCACTTCCAAATTATGATCAGGGGTTAGCTTATAAGCTGCCTTATTAGGAAAAGATACACCAGGAACAAATTCTATCTAATGACTTATTACTATCCTAGGAGGTAAGGTAGTAGAAGTACCATCACTCACTATGTCTTTATATTTCTCAAGCAATTTCTGTATCTCTGATAGTAATGGCTCCTTGATTGGTTTCTCTTCCTCCTTAGGTCTAATCATAATAGCATATCCTTCCTTCTCATCATATTTGAGACCCCTCACAAACTCCTTTCCACTACACAACATGATGTTAGGAGTCTTGGACTATGGCTCCTCTTCTTCTAGCAAAGACTGAATCTTGAAAGTTTTTCCTCCTTTCTTGAAGGTGATGGAATTCTCCTTCCCATCACATACTGCCCCATTATCAAATTTCCAGGGTCTTCCTAACAGAAAATGACAAGCATCCATTGGTAGGATGTCACACAAGAGTTTATCCTTATACCCTATTGTAGAGAATTACACCCATTTCTTCTCATTTACCAATACACTTTTTCCTTTATTAAACCATGTCACCTTATATGGATTCACATGGGGTACTTTGGTCAGCTTGAGTTTGTTGACAACTTCCTCTGGGATAATATTATCAATGGAGCCAGAATCCATTATCACCTGACAAAGTTTGCCAAGGATCTTACATTTTATCCTAAACAAAGCCCTCCTATGCTTAGGTTCATCTTTACTTGGTTGTCTTGTCAATACCCTTTTAAACATTAAGATTTCACCCATCTCTAAATCTAGATGGTCAATCTCAGGTGCTTTAACACTTGAAGTGTCCTCATGAACATAAGCCACTCTTTTGTCATGATTTGAAGTAGTAGGCTTGTCAAGGCACCTATAGGTTGGATGGCCTAATTGACCACTGTTGTAACACTTCATACTTTCAAATTATGAGTTACTTCTACATGCTCTCCCTCTGCTAGAACCACCTTGATTGTCCCTACCTCTTTTAAAACCCCCTCTTGGAGTGTTTTTAGTACTATGTTCTGTCAGCTTGTTCTCACCTTGTGACCTTTTCTCATTGCCTCTACCTTTATAACCTCCTCTTTGACCCCTGTGGTCTCTTCCTCTACCTCTATTGTTCTTGAAGCTATAATCACCCTTCTTTCTATTATTTTATTCCACGCTTAGGGCTAATTGATGACACCTTTGCACTATGGTTGGTGTTCACAAATTGATTTCTTCTTGGATGTTCCATTTCAATCCACCCAAGTACCTAGCAACTTTGATTGATTCCTCTTCTTTTTTCTTAGATCTGAGACACAATCTTTGGAATTCCTTTGTATATGAGGCCACATCTAAGTATTTTTGCTTTAGGTTCTATCTTTTCCTATGAAGCTAGACCTCATAGTCCTCTGGCAGGTAATTCTCTTTTATCTTGTTCACCATTGCATTCCAATTTTCTATGGGTTGCTTACCCATCCTAACCCTATCATCTTGAAGGTATTTCCACCATTTTAGGACTGAGCCTCTGAGTCTTGATTTGGCCACCTTAAGATTTTGTGCTTCAGTCACTCCTTTACACTTGAAATGGTTCTCCATACCTTCAATCCAATCCATTACTGCCTCTATGTCCATCTTTCCACTAAATAGTGGTATACCTTCCAATGTCTTTCCTCCTAGGGATTTAATGGATTTTAGGAAGGGCTCTTCATTCAAGACACAGTCTGGTTTAGGGATAAGGTCTTCTTCTGCTATATTTTTGTCCCTATCACTACTTTCAACTTCTTTGTTTCTAGTTGTTGCATTAACAACTTCTTCTAGCCTTATCTTCATTCCTTCTCAGGCTTCTTCAAGGAGTCTGTTCTTCTCCTTTTTCTCATCCACTTATTTAGCTATATCTGCATTTGTCATCATGGCTGACTCTCCTATTGATTCACCAAAAGCTATAGACATACACTAACTTACCAAGTATTTAACTTTCTCTGATACAACTCTGATGTAACACACATCTTGCTCTACCCTATCTTCCTCTAGGTTCTCCTTAGGTCACTCCTTTGACCTATTAGGGTTCTATAATAACCCTACTCTCCTTATGAATCTCTTCTCAATATCCCACTTATTTCAACTTTTGAACACCTTTCAAGTATATCAACACTTCTTCCTAACTCCTCCTAGGCTCTCAATAGCCCTTCTTACTCCATCTGAACAAATTGATCCAAATGGATCCAAAACTCTTCCAAATGGAGAGGTAGTCTCCTAGATTTATAATTGGATCCAATCCAATGTCCACAAACTCCCTTTTGTTGGCAATTTTACTTCCTAAGGATGCTTGAATCATTTTTTGTTTTCATCATGGCAACAAAGTCATGTTTAGTTTCTATCATGAAAGACAAAATGACTAAGTATGGAAAATAGGGCAGACAAAGATATTCAGCGATCAGCACACACTACTACATTTGGGGCCAAATTTTGATAGAAGTTTCTGACGGGTAACTTTTTCTTACGAATTTGGTGTTTTTTTTCTAATAGGCCCTGATGATGTCAGTGTTCTAATGGGTGTTTAATTGAACATTAGAATTCTGACAAATTTGAGGTATACATTAAAAAAAAAGTGAAACAGCCTCATCATTTTTATTTCGATTAGAGAGCGGGAGAAAAGGAGCGACAACTGAGCGTGGGAGAAGGTATGTGATTTCTTCATCTTTCAAGCCTTTTGCATCATATTCAAATGCATTTCATTTTATTGTTGAGGGAGTTTCTCTCTGAAATGACTGAATTCTACTAGTGTCATGCCCTAGCCAGTGCTCTATCTCTATTATTTGATGTTATTGGTGCTTGTGCTCAAGGATATCGATTCACTGTATTCAAATGTTTCGATTCACATTTGTTGATATTACTGGCATATGTGTTTAATGACACCATTGTATATTGTTGTCACTAAAATGACTGCATTCTACTGGTGTCGTGCCCTAGCCTGTGCTTTAACTCCATTATTTGATGTTATTGGTGCTTGTGCTCTAGGATATCCATTTTTTTGAAATGTTGACTATGGTTATCAAATGAATAGCTCGTGAGCTTCTAGCTAGGCACCATTTGTATTTATAGCTTAGGGCATCAAATGTATTGTATCATTGATAGTTGAGACTTCGTTAGAAGGAAATAGGACAAAGAATGATTTTCATTTAGTTTCTCTATTTTGATCCCTAAGTGGCTTATAACCCTAGAGAAGTATATGCAAATTTACGGTTCTAGTTACATGATACATAGTAGCCGATAATTCACAAGAAATCCATGCATCCAATTTGAATAGCAATTAATATAAAGAACTAGGGTCCTCCAATGGCCCAATCATCCAGACCTTGACTGTCCCCTCAACCAGTGACCCTTAAAAACTGGGTTATCATGCAATCAGTGAGTGATCCTTCATTCCCATGGTCTGCCCTGCATCCAAACATATTGGAAATACACAATACAATGATAACAAGTCTTTCACAATCCCCCTTCCCCCAAGGAACACTATCAACCATCCCTTACACGTAGCATTTCACTGTTTTATGAGTGGATTGTGTAGGAACAATTAACATTAAATAAGGAGAAAACTCCTCAACACATCTTGGAAACCATTGAATTCAATAATAAATGAAACCTAACACCAACACTATTCCTTTCATAGTTGCAGGAAATATGGGAACCATTT